>CAJNDT010006051.1:176198-423851 GCA_905221615.1 Symbiodinium sp. CCMP2592
TTGCTGTTTTCCGCCGACCCTCGCTTCGCTCGTGCCGGTAGGAACAGGCCAAGGGACAGAGTGGCTGTGCACTGCTGTTTGAGTGAGTACAGAAGTCCTGACAAGTGTTAGGACAGTTGCATGTCATTCCTCCTTTGTTTAGCAAAGTTGAGACGGAATTTGCTGCGCGAGACTCCGCAAGAGACCTTGCTGAACACTTCGGTGTTTGGCTCAAGCGTGGAGCGAAAAGAGACTTGCTCTGCGTTTTTCACATGGTAGCGGAGCGCTGAGTGCGTTCCTAGTAAAGCCATGGCAGACGTTCCTGTGCCGGAGACCACTGCAGAAGAAGAGTTCGAGCTTTTTGGTCCAGGACCAGCTGCGGCAGCGCATGAAGCGGCTGCTCAGCAGGGAGCGAATCCGTTTGCTCCTGTCCAAGGTCCGGCTCCTGCTCCTACGCAAGCACAGCCTTCAGAACCAGCGGCGGGTTCGCCTACTGGTGCTACTGTGCCTCCTGTGCAAAGTCCTAAGGCGTCGGCTCCACCTGTTCAGAGTCCGAAGGCTGCTGCTCCGAGTGGCAGCTCTGGCTCTGCAGGTTTTACGCCTGGCTTCATGATGGAATTGCTTCGTCAGCAGAGAGAGATGATGGCAATGAACCAGCAGCTCGTTGCGACGATGCTCCGGAGAATGGATCTGGAGGAAGAGAGAAGGAACAAAGCGGAAGAGAAAGTTCTTGAGGCAGCTGAAGCGGCCAAGCAGGCAGCAGAGGCAGCTAAGACTCGGGACCCCTTCCAGCCGAGCACTGCTCCCGCGAGCAGTTCTGCCGCTAGTTCGGCAGCTCCGGCAGTTCCGTCTCCCTCCGGGTACTCTGGTGCTGGAGGCCGTGCAGAGAAGTATCTGCCGAACCTTCCGGTGATAGACCATCAAGGCATGGGGAAAGGGCGCATGAAGGAGGTAGAGACTTGGCACTCCTTTATGGAGACGCTGAGTTCCTGGCTTGCCCTGCAGGAAGAAGCGTTTGTTCGGGAACTGCAGCTTTGTATCCCTGTGAAGAAGGAGATTGTGCAAGCTGACTTGAATCCCGAGACTGCCGCACGTAGCTCCAAGCTGTTCTACTACTTGACGCAGTCCCTCGCCAAGTGGGAGCGGGGAAGCGAGCTCTTGAGGTCCTGCTCGAAGAGGCAGGGGCAGAGCGCCTGCGGCTACGAGGTGATTCGAACAATTACCTCTCAGTACTCCATCGTGTCGCGGATGGAAGCTGTCTTCGTGAGAGAACAGGCTTTGAAGTTGTACCAGCACGTTGGGCATCTGAAGAGGCCCACCGACTTGATTCGACATCTTGAGGATTCGTTTTCGAAGTCTGAGGCGAAGCTGAGCAACTTTCCGGAGCTTCTGCTGTCTGAGGCTGACCGCTGCTCTGTCCTGTTACAGAGCTTGGGTGCAGAAGTGCGTCAGTACGTGGTACTGCACGGGTCCAGCTCGAACTGGGAAGCTCTTCGAAGGACGCTGACTTACTACGAGGAGCAGCTGCGACTGTGTGAGGCCCCTGGGTCTTCGGGCCGAGCCTTGCAGGAGAAGCTTTGCGACTACTGCGGGAAGAAGGGACACACAGCCGACAAGTGTTGGCAGCGCCAAAAGGAAGAACGTGAACGCGGTGGTGCTCCGAAGGGCAAAGGGAAAGGAGACAAAGGAAAGCCGAAAGGCAAAGGCGACCAGACTCCCAAGGGATCTGGCACGCCTCGTGGTTCCGAGAAGGGCAAGGGCGACAAAGGAAAGGGCGACAAAGGAAAGGACAAAGGCAAGAAGCAGAAGAAGAAGAAGAAGGGACAGCCTGGAAAGGGACGCTCCTTGACAGAGCCGGAGTCCGAGGCCGAGTCGGGAGGAAGCGCCACAGTGATGGCGATGAGGTTTTCCTGTCCTGGGCGTGGTTCTTCGGAGCCCTCTTCTTCGGAACGCCGTGTTCTGAGACAGCCTGAGAAGCCTGAGTCGTCCGCCCTTGTAGTTCCGAAGCCGGGTTCAGGACCCGAAGGGTCGCCTGGGTCTGAGAGTCGAGGTTCTGAGTCTATGGGCTCCTTAGGATCCCGTATGTTGAAGTACGGCGACGTAGCTCATGTCTGCAAGGCCCTCGAGACTACTCCTGGGGACCTGTGGCTAGTGGATAGTGGAGCCACCTGCCACATTGTTTCGGACAAACATCTCTCAGGATTTCGTGTTGTCAAGAAGTACGACCGAACGGCCAATCTGTTCAATGCCTCGGGTGGTGCGATCGTTGTGTCGGGGGTTGTCGACCTTGAGGTTCATTTTGGTGATGTTTTCCTGAGGTTGGAAGAGGTCCTGGTGGCGGATGTTGGGTTCAACGTTGTTTCGCCTTGGACCGGGTCGGAACGGGGCTGGAAAACCTATCTAGCCAAATCGGGATCACGATTGTACAAAGGAAACGGAAAGAAGAGCATCAAGCTGATGGGCGCTTCGCGTGCCTGGTGGGCTCTGAGCGGGAGGTCCAAGGGCCGGGGGAAAGAGAATTCTTCCAGACGCCCCCCGAAAGGGATCGAGGACATGGAGATAGATGCCTTGAAGGACCGCGACCTGCTAGGATCGAGCAAGGAGTCCACCGCAGGACCCCAGAAGCCTGGAGAAGGAATCCTGAAGAAAGGAAGAAAGACTTCGGAAGAAGACGAGTCTGGCCGCCACGCTTTGGCTGCCACTCCTTTTGGGTTTCTGCTTCGGGGTCTTAGGGCGGAAGTTGCTCCAAGAGCGCCTGCACCACGGGAGATTGAGCTTTGTGATCTTCTAGAAGAGTCTAGTGACGTTAGGCAGGGCGCGGCGATTGATTTTAGGAAACAGGTGCATGCTGGCATGTCGCTTGATTTTAGGAAACGGTCGCATGTTGGCATGGCTCTTGATTTTAGGAAACAGTCGCATGTTGGCATGGTGCTTTGCATGTTTTTGGCATGTTTTTCCATGGTTTTGCGATGGCATGTTTTCATGAGAGACATGGTTGTGCAAGCGCAGTGGGTTTTTGCTGCTGTGCTCGAGCGGACTTTTACCCTTACGGCTTTTGCAGAAAGACTCAGAATACGCCTCTTTTTCCTGCTATGGGAAACTATCTGGGCGGATCAAAGCCGGAATGCGAGTGCCGGTGCGAAGTGTGCGGAAAGCAGGGGTGCGTTAGACGCAAACCTGCGCACACCCATCATTATTGCTGGGCCTGTCTACAGCACTGGTCGGGGCTGCAATGGCTACGTGCCCACGACGAGGTTCCAGATTCGCAGTATTCTGAGAGCGATGCTGATGGTAGCATTGCAGCTGGTTGGGTCTTGCTCGATGGCAAGTGAAGAAGACAGACCCTTCAGCCACAAGAGGGTAGGAAAAGGATTGCGAAAGCAGCTGCCTGAGCTTGAGAAGCAACTGCGTGAGCCTAGGAAGCGACTGTGTGAGACTAGGAAGCAACTGCGTGAGCCTAGGAAGCGACTGTGTGAGTCTAGGAAACAGCTGCGTGAACCTAGGAAACAGTGGCATGTTGGCATGCTTGGCTTGATTTTGCAAACGCTGATGTTGCCGAATGTTTGCGCTAGCACTGCGCACGATTCATCTGCAGCCGTTTTTCTCTGTGGTGAAGAGAGGTCTCCCTTTGGAGATCATAATGGACGGTGCCAGCGGGGACGAGTTTACCCCGAGTGTCGCTTTGAGCAGCCCAGGCTCTCCTGGGAATCCGCCTACTCCACCGGCTTTGGAGAGCCCCTCTTTCGAACTACCGGGGCTAGAGCCGCCGGGTGGGGGACCATCGTCGCCGGTGGCGGTCTACCCGTCGCCAGTGGTGACGGAAGCAGCGGAGGAGAGCGAAGGGGAGGAGAGTTGGGGCCACAAGTGGCCGAATCCCTCGAAGCGCCTGCGCGCTGGGGGTCCTTCAGAGGTCGAGGGGCCTACGCCACCGCGGGTTGGAATCCCGGCGAATATCTCGCCGGGCTCGCTGAGCCCTCCTTTTGGTGCGGTTCAGATGAATGTGGGAACCCAACTCCTCCTGAGGGCGTTGAGGCTGGAGGCTGGCCGCAGATGGGAGCATGCGGAAACGCTGGGCCTTGCAAAGGTCTCGGTCGACTCTACCGAGCCTATTCCGTTGCTCTCGCACTTGGCGGGGATTCCAGCGAACATGGAAGATGCCTACGATGCCCCATCCCTGGCGTTCTGTGCGCCAGGACACGCCTTGAGGGCACTTTGCTCTCCGGCGGCGACGATGCTTGGTCCGATAGGCTTGCCCGACCTAGAGCATCCAGCTGCTTGGCTACCAGCCACTCCGGTGATTCCTGTGACAGCGGCCTATCCGGAGGAGCCAGTGAGGGCTTCGAGGCCGAAGATGGTGGAATCGGAAGCCCAATGTATCATTGGGCAGCAGGAGTGGGAGGTTTGGTTGGGACGTTGCCTAGAGGGCAAGAGCCTGGCAGAGTACGGGCTTCATATGGTAGATGTGGAGTTCGCTGTCAGGGTTACCGAACTTCTGGAGGCTCCACGGGCCGCTCGGGCAGCGTGGAAGCGAAGGTTTCAGGAACCCAACCCTGTGTCTATGCTCCACTATATCTTCCATTGTCGAGCCGTTTTGCAAACCTATTTGGCTACGCCTGCTGGATACAAGGGACTGGTGGGAGGACGTTCGAGTCTGCTCGTAAAGGTGCCCCAGTCGGTCACCTCGTTCGAGCTCAAAACGGCTTGGGCGTTTCTAGATTCGGGCATATATCTCCGTGTTGCCCGATATTACAGGCGAAAACGAGAGGAGGAGCGCCTCCACGAGGCCCGGGAATCCATGCGAGCGGCAAGGGCCAAATCGGCAGCGATCCCTCAGGGTGGTGTAGTGGACACCACCTCTTCGAGCTCCGACGAGGAGTCCTTGCTCCTTGGAGAGGGGGAACTTACTGCGCTGAACAGGGCCCAGGGCCAAGAAGATTTATCCGACCTCGCCATATGGCGCACATTGGAAGAACTTACAGGCCAGAGGTTGTCCCAATTGGATGGCTATGTTGGGGCGGCCGACGAGGGAAATCAGCCCGCCGAGGCGGGACAGCCGGCGCCGCCGAGCCCGGCTTCCTCAATGCCACCTGGAGAACTGGTGGCTACGGCATTCAACCTCCCGAGGGTCTCGGCACCTACGCTTCCGGAGGGAATGCAGAGGGAGGACTATCGAAGGCACGGCGTGAACATCCCGCCGTCGGTTCCAAAAAGATCTCGGCTACCAACGCCTCCGAGGGCTATGAGTGCGGCTGCGAGTGGTTCGGCCACCGGACAGACTGCCCAGGAACGGGCATTTGTGCTCAGCCCGCCATCTTTAAGCCACAGTCAATTGACTGCGCAGGTGAGGCAAGCCCTCGAAGAGGGCCAGAGATTGTTGGAGTGAATCTGCGGCGATCCGCAACGAGGGGTGTTTTGCAAAAGCACGCTTTGCAGCAGCACGTTTTGCAGCAACACACTTTGCAGCAGCACGTTTTGCAGCAGCATGTTGTGTGGCATGAGCGTTGGCATGGTCTGTGGCATGTTGAGTTTGCTCGAAGACCAACCCAACGTACCTCAAACCCTCCTACCTTCGAAACCCGCACCTTTAAAACCACGGCCGCTTTCAGGAATGGTTTCACGCCAGGACTGGATCTTGGTATCATCGTGCTCCTCCTGACGGTCTACAGCCTCTTCTGGGGTATAGCTTTGTGGGTTTCTTCAGGGTTACTTCGGTGTTTCAGGAAAGTGGTTTCTCGAAAGAGGCCACGGAAGTTCTACAGGGTGTTTTCTCGAAAACGCGGAAGCTACTTTAGGATTAAGCTGCGGGACCGTTGGGCCCGCGTCGAGGTGAGTAGGAAACTTCTTTTGAGTCGTGAGGTGAAAGGTTTTGGGCAGCGCGTTTGTGAGCATGTCTTTGAAAACTTGAAGTGTGCATGTTGCGGCATGTTTGGCATGCTTTGTGCCGGAGATGATGAACCGGCCCCGGCAAAGAAGACGGAACAAGTTGAGCACGTGCTCCGAGCCGTGCGTTTTAGAGGTTTACCGTCGCCGGGGACCGGTACACGTTCTGATCCGTTTGACTTAGACCCCGAACCTTCCTCGAGACCTGCTCCCGAAACTTCCTCAAAACCTGAAGCTTCTAGTCGTAATCCTTTAGATCCTGAAGGAATCTTCGATGAGGACCCTGAACCGTTCGGGTCTGCCCCTGGCTCTTCCAAGAAACCTCGAAAAGAAAAGGGTCCAACACCACCTGACGACCCGGTTGGACCTGAGGATGAGGAGGACCTGAGGGTTCCTCTTTCTTCTGTGTCGTTGTATAATCATCGGAGCCGAGGGCATTTTCCGTTTGATTCCAATTGTGAAGCGTGTTGTTCTTCGAAAGGGCGCGTTCCAGCGCGTCGCTTGAGGAGGAAGCTGCAGAGAGAGAACCAGACCATAGGTCTTGATTTCTTCTATTTCGGAAAACTGAGGGTACTCTTGATGATGCACCTCGGTTCTAAGTATACTGTCTCTCTTCCTGCGATGCACCTCGATGACCCTGACCTGCTCCACAACATCAACCGTGTGATTCGCGAAATGGGATTAGTCGGTAAAGCGGTTACATTTCGGATGGACCAAGAAGCGGCTCTTGGAGCCCTTGCCGAGAAACTCACCAAGTGCGATAGCAGCCCTGCCAGCGCAACTTTGATTGACGTGGTTCCGGGCTATAGGCCCCAGTCGAAGGGATCGATTGAGCGGCAGGTTGAAACTATGAAGCAGGGTTTCTGGTCTGTTTGGTTGGACCTGGAGAAAGAGGTTGCTAAGGTGAAGCAGGAAACGGAAGCCGTTGAGCTTGGGAAGTATCGGTTACCTTTGGGAGGTTTGCTTTGGCAAGCCTGTGTTTTCTACGTTGCTAGGTGCTATAACCTCTGGTGTACCAGCGTCGGGGATTCGAGCACTAGCATAGATCGACTGCATGAGGAGATTGTGAACCGAACTCGGACGAGACCGTTCGGGTGTCTGGTTCAAGCTCAGGTCAGTAAGTCCAAGGCGCACCATGATAAGTTCAGGGGCGCCCGGACCGTGAAAGCGGTTTATCTGGGACCGGTGCACGCCAAAGGTGGCGGCATCTTTGCCGTCCCTGTCGGAAGCAGTGAAATAGAGATATTCCCCGTCGCCAGAATGATTCAGGGAGGTGACATCTACGATGCCAAGACCCTGGAAGAGCTATCTTTAGCTAAGCCTCTTGTGCAGGACACTGAGGACCCCGAGAGGCCCATACTGTTTGATCCGTTGGAGGCTCCTGGTGATGATGCTCCTGATGAGGGGGCGGGTGTGGGAATGGATGAAGATGGTGATGAAGAAATGATCGAAGATGAGCTTGGTGACTATTCTCCTTCGGAAGCGCCTGAGAACCAGGAGGTTGTGAACGATGAGGGGGATATGGAAATAGACTGGCTCACGAATCACTATCTTGAGTCCCTGTTTCGAGGGCCTGACCTTCGAGCCGCCTCCACTGCAGTCGCAAAGTCGTTTGATTTGAAGTTTGGGGGTACGAAGATAAGGTGTGCTGTTCCCCAGGACGCTGTTTCTGAGACTTCGGGAGAGAAGCTAGAACCCGACCTCCTTTACGCATCAATGAAGCTTGAGTTGGAAGAGTTGGAGTCCTTTAAGGTTGGGGAAGTTATCCCTGAGCGCGAAGCTCGCCGTCTTGCTAAGGAAAACGGCAGGCGAGTTTTGACTAGCAGGTGGGTCAACACGGTCAAGAAGAAGGGACTGTATAGATCTAGGCTAGTCGTGCGGGATTATGCCTCTATGGGAGGCACCACCTTGAGTGAGGGAATCTACTCTCCTACTACTTCATTGGAGGGTCTGAGATTGCTTCTATCAATGCTCTGCCGACGTGGCAGTGTGTTGTCCTGCGATGTCTCGGTAGCGTTCATGCATGCTCCCGTAGCGAGGGCAGAATTCGTAGAGTTGCCGAATAATGTGAGCACCCAGGGGACTGGGGAACGAGTTTTCGTCAAATTGCGGAAAGCGATGAACGGATTGCGCTCTGCTCCATTATCTTGGTATTGCGAGTTGGCTGAATACTTGCGCTCTCAGAACTTCGAAGCAAGTTTGGATCCCACTATATTCCGTCGTCTTACGAGGAAGGGTTTGACGATTGTGTTGTTTTATGTGGATGACTTGCTGATCTATAGTGAAGATGAAGCTGAGGGGCGCCGGTTCTACGAGGAGTTGCGTAAAAGATACAAACTGAAACTTACGGGCGAGTTGATTCAAGATTGCCCCGGGGAAGTCTCGTTTCTCGGTCGGCGGATCTTTCGCCGTAAGAAAGGGGAACGTACGGTGTATTTCGGGCTAGACGAACAGTACCTGAGTTCCTGTTGCGAGGAGTACGGAATCACCAAACCTGCACCAAAGCTCCCTTCCCTTGAACGCCGCTATGCCGAGTTGCTGAAGAAAGGCCAGACTGAGCCGATCAGTCCAGCTGCTCACGAAAGGTACAGAAGGACTCTGGGCCGTTTGGCCTGGGCGGCTTTATCGCGACCAGACCTGCAGTTTGTGTGTGGGTTTCTGGGCCGCCATCAAGCAGCTCCTGACGAGGCTGCCGAGACCTGTATGAGGGATGTCCTTCGTTGGGTCAAGGGTCTTCCGCACAAGGTCCAGAGGTTTCCGAGCAAAAGGGAGATCTTGGAAGATGATGCGGACCCTGCCTCTGTATCTTGTTTTACGGACGCGAGCTGGAGTCTGAATTCGGTAAGCGGCGGAATCATCACGTGGGAGAACTGTTCCCTGAAAAGCTTCAGCAGGAAACAAACGACTACCGCACTCTCCAGTGCGGAAGCTGAACTCGCTGCACTCACAGAGGTTGCTCGTGAAGGGTTGTACATTGCTTTGCTTGTGGAGACCATCCGCGAGGGTATGCCGAAAGACAGGGAAACCGGTTATTATGTTCTTAAGGGATATTCTGATTCCGAATCGGCGGTTTGTATATCTAAGATGCAGACCCTCCTGAGGAAAGTTAGGCACATCGAACTTCGTGCTGCATTCCTTCAGGAGCTGGTGGCCAGGGGTCGTTTTACCATAGAACACATACCCGGGGTGATAAACCCTGCGGACGCCCTCACGAAGAGCCCTACTAACGAAAGTTTGGCTAGCTTGTACGATGCCTCTGGCCTTGTAGATGAACCGAAGGCCTGGGAGAGTGAGCCTACTGAGGTGCACGTGTCTTTTGAAGAGCCCAATGAAAACGAACGTTTTACTCCGTCTGTTCCGCCTTCCTGGAAAGCCGCTGCGTTGAAGCTAGCTCGCGGTGAAGCTAAGTACGTAGTGGTTGAACTGTGTTGTGAAGAAGGAAGCGCGTTGTCCAAAGCCTGCTCGAAGGTCCCCGAGATCGCCTACTTTGGGGTGACTAAGGAGGTTGATCTTCTGAGCTATAATGGCTTGTGTCTTCTGAGAGAAGTTTTCGGAGTCGTAGATGAAGGTGGGGTCAAGGTGTATGCTCACCTGTCTACTCCGTGCTCTGCTGGGTGTGGTTTAAGGCACCTGAGGTTTAAAAAGGGAGGAAAAGCCCTGGAGAAGTGGAGAGCGGCTCTGGCCGTTCACAAGAGGTCCTGGAAAAGGATCGAGAAGCTGTTGGAGCCTTACGTGGGCTCCCCGAACCTTCTGCTTTCTCACGAGTGGCCTGAGAGGTCAGGACTGTGGGATGAGACTGTGTTTAAGAGGGTTTCTAAGAAGCTTCGTTTGGATCAGGGTTGCCTTGTGGATCGTTGTTGCTTTGAAAAGGGTGACCAACGACCTTGGAAAAGATGGTGGTTTGTGTCTAACCGCACAGAGTTTGTGTGGGGACTTTCGTCTCAGTGCTCTGAGGGACACGGCCACTACTACCTTCCTCTTCCTGAGTCAGGTGTGTATCCAGCGGGTTTAGGATTCGCTCTCTTGAAGAACGCGAAGAAGACTTTTGAGGAGAAGTGAAGAGGACTCTCGGGCATGAGGGGGTGTGAAAAGTTTGCTCCTTTTAGGTGTGCCCTTGAGTACCGACATGCTTGTTTTGCGCATGAGAAAGGGTTTCATCCTTTTTGCCTTGAACTGTTTTGTCTTGGAAGCTTGAACAGGCATTTGCATGGCTAACACATGTTTTGGCATGTTTGCAGTTGCGTTGAAGACCATGATGAGCGTTTACAGCACTAGAGATGCTTTTGGGCATCCTTGAAGAAGTGCGTGTTGCTCTGACTGCACTGTTGCTGTTTTCCGCCGACCCTCGCTTCGCTCGTGCCGGTAGGAACAGGCCAAGGGACAGAGTGGCTGTGCACTGCTGTTTGAGTGAGTACAGAAGTCCTGAGAAGTGTTAGGACAGTTGCATGTCATTCCTCCTTTGTTTAGCAAAGTTGAGACGGAATTAGCTGCGCGAGACTCCGCAAGAGACCTTGCTGAACACTTCGGTGTTTGGCTCAAGCGTGGAGTGAAAAGAGACTTGCTCTGCGTTTTTCACAAGCAAGGCCAAATGGTGTTCCAAGAGGCCGCGCAGCAAGCCACCCACGATCATATCCTCAAGCTGGAATGTCTGTATGCATAGCACCAGGGCAGAGCTTTCATCCTTCCGATCCAAGCAGAGGTCAACATAGAAATCCCACAGCAGGGAGAAGTGGTACGGAGCAAGTGTTCGGGCAGAAGACACTTCAATAACCTGTCCCACCGAATCTCTGAGTTTGAGGAACCCAGATGAAGGAAGAAAGTACAACTGGGTTCTAGACTATGTTCAGTGTGCCTCTTATTCAGCTAAACTGGTGATCTAACTACGTAAACTGCATACGAGGGCTTTCTGTGTCCATGGCAGTCATTCGATGCAGTTCGGGCGATTTGCTCTGCTTCAACGCATGCAGCATTGGCGATCCAATGTGTCAGATGAACTGCAACCTTGCAACCTGTTGAGAACAAAAGAGACGTTAAAAGGCGGGTATGCGCGGCGTTTTCGCTCTCACTGACCGGCAAGTCCACACTGTTTGCACAGCGCTTCCGCTGGCCTTCGACCGGAATGGTGGCAGAGGAACATGGAAAGAAGGTTGCAGTTGCCCTATTCGGCCACGTGGCGGAACATGTTGCCAAAGCCAAGAGCTCGAACACCACGCGACAACCCGTCTGCTCATGGCAAAGCGAAGCGGAATTTGCGAGAGGTTTCTCGTCGCCTTCTGCTCCATGTCCATACAGGAAGCTTGCCGGTAGGCAGGCTCCGTTGAGCAATCGTAACTCCAGTAGGCGTGTCTGAGCTGCCACTGGGAAGGATCCGGCGTCGCGCAAATAACTGAGCCGGCACCGAGGTCATGCAACCTGGCGCGGATAGGACTTCCATGACCGAGTACCTATAGCACTGGGAGCCGAAGGTTAGTATGAGAGAACGCCACTCACTTCTGCACGCTCGCCTCTTAGCGTCTGCTTAGGTCTGTGTTTTTTCTCAATTGCCAAGAACGCTTCTCTCACGGCCTCGTGTTTGGGCTCTGCTTTGTCGTAGTTTCGTCGTCACTGCTTGGCATTGGTCGCGTCACCATCGGTGCATGTTGCGGCCGGGAGCCTGGACTTGGCTCCACCTGCTGTTTTGGGCAGCTCTGGGCGACGGCCCATTGTTCCTCCTGACCGGTCGCTGAGGCCCCGTAGCTCGTGCTGAACGGCCAACATTGGCAAAGCCTGTGCGCCGCAGCCCTTTGTAGAGCTTCGCTTTGCTGTTTCACTGCTTTGTTGTAGTTTGATGTTTGGATTGTACCCAGAGCTTCCAAAGATGTTTAAATAAGGAAACCATGCTTAAGTATATAATTAATCAACATAAAAATTGTTTAATTAGGCTGTAAAACCTTAATTAAACAATGTTTCTTGTTAAAACTGTTTAAATAAACACTTTTACTTGTTTAATTAAGCAATACAATGCTTAATTAAACAATCATTGCTTAAATGTTGTTGAAAATAACACATCTTAATTAAGCATGGTATTTCTTCTTGCAAGATCGATCATTTTTGCTACATGGGCCGATCGATGAATCGTTGAGCATGATGTAATGTTTGTCATGGATTTTTTGGGAGTTGCGGCAATGTTTTTTGCGAGAACCGAACAATTGTGCGGTGTGTGCATGCATGCTTGCAGGTGATCATCGTAAGCAGCTTGCAGTGCAGTGTGCGTGGAACATGCAGCAGCAGATTATAATGATCCATGTTGCAGCTTCCCTAAATTTTAACCAGTTTTGCAGTATATACAGAGTTTAGATCCGGGCAGCATGGAGTTCGATTTGAAAAGCAGTCCGAGGGCGAAGAACACGGCTACAGCGAAGGACATTTGCGCCTGCTTCGTGATTCATTTCAAGAACCGACCTATCGATATAGCATCTTTCAGAGAGGCAGATACAAAAGTCGTGCAAGAGCATGAGGCCTTGATCCAAGAAATCGTGGAAAAAACTTTGAGGCCGACAGTGAATGTCCTGAGGGATGGCATTATGCAGGCCTTTGAGATAAGCAAAGACGATGCACAGGAAATTGCCAAGAAGATCTGCTCCTGCTTCGTTCTTGCTCGAAGCAAGATGCAGAGCACCTCCACTGGCAAGAAATTGGAGCCAGCGCTCTGGAGGCTTGTGCAGAGGCTTAAGAGTTTGTCCGACACTTGCAATTCTTCGCCGAAAGCACCTAGTTCGAAGGCCAGTTCTCACGAAGTTCCATCGACATCCCGGGCTTCCAACTTGAAGAAGAGGTTGTTGTTCTCTCCTGAGAGGAGAGTGAGACGCAAGACGGCTGCACGTCCCGAGTCCGCCAAAGAGATTTTGTCGGTTTATGGACTTAATCGGACAGATGCAGAGGAGGAGGTTAAAGATGCAGACGTCGAGCTTGCAGACGAAGCTGGCGATGTTGATGACTTTGGTGTTATTCATGACAGCCAAAGCGAAATTGAAATCTGCTCGTCGGAAAATGAGGAGCCGGCCGCAGCGAAGACCAAAGGACGAGCAAAGAAGGCTTATTTTGACCCTGCGGCTGGATGCTACATCAGACTCAATCCAGATGGCCAAGAAGTGAGAGGAGAACTTTCAGAGGGACCTGAGGGGTTCTGCATGGTTCGCTTTCCATCTGAAATGCCATTCCAATCGGAGGTGCCGAATTTATGGCTTGCTCAGATGAATGAAGGCAAAAAAGGCCCGAAGCTGAAACGAGCTCGTGGGAAAGCTAAAGCCAAAGCGAAGGGCAAGTGTAAGCAGTCGTCCGCCCCGGAGGAGCAGGAAGCACCGGATTCCGAAGCAGCTCCTGCTGAGGAGTCTCCTGATGCAGCAAGCGATTCTGGTCCTGACAAAAAGCTCGAGGCGGCGAGGCCTGCAAATTCTGCAGCTAGTGATGCACTCCTGTTCCAAGGCTATGATATCACAGGAATGCCAGAAGAGGCTCAGCCACCGGCCGATGCTTCGGGCAAGCACTCTTACACTGTTCGACTGCCGGACGGGATCGCCATTGACGTCCTTGTGAGGAACAAGGCTTTCTGGATCAAGAAGCCAACAGAATGCCGATCCCAGTACTCCTGGTCGCAGTACGACAATTTAGCAGATGCTTGGAGTGACTGCATTAAATATTGCCGGGATTCTTTGGCAGACAAGCAGAAGAAGGCTGAGTCGGTTAAAACCCTGACCTGAATCGTGCGGGTGGCGGGGATATTTCGATCGAGCTATAGGATTGTGTATATCAGCGATTGTACAGGTGGATGGAATTGCAAAGATCGACATGCTGCATGCATGCAGGATTGGACGAAAAATATTTTTGTCAGAAGTTTTGCAGTTTCGCATAGTTTGCTTAAGTCACTAGTGCAAGTGCAGAGATTTTGACGAATCATGTTGCTGGTGCACACACATGCTTGACTTGATGTTGCTGCAGCCGTTTTTGCATGAGTGTTTTCGTTGTTGCTTTGTAAAGTCCGGGCCTCAGAGTGCTAGCTTAAGTTCCGAAGACACATGTTGAGATCTGGACATGTGCTCTGCCAGTGCAGGTGTTAGGTGTTGTTTTGCTGACTGCATGCACTAGCAGTTCAGAAGTCCAAGCATGAGCTCCTTGGGAGGAGCTAGGTTAAAGAATCTTGGCTGTGCTTGCAGGTTTGGCGGCAGCAGCTGCGATCCCGGTCGATCTTCAAATTCGAGATCGAGGTGCGACGGCATATGTTTGCATTTCTGTGCAGCAGTCTTAATTGCAGTGCATGCTAGCTCCTTGGTAGGAGCATGTGCATGTTTTGAGATGCAGGTGAGATGTAGATCTGCTGGCGATCGCTGTTTGCAGGGCATACAGATGTGCTGAAAACTCCTTGGTAGGAGGTAGCAATCAGGATTCGAGTATTGTGCAGCTGCGATTGCTCGATATCTTTTTTGAGCTTGGTAGCTCTGCAGCTATGTTGAGCAAGTCGCAGCGCGATGCACCTGAAGCCCTGCAGGACATTCGTATGTGTCCGAAGTGCGGCACCCGCAGTTATCTCCGCAAGCGGGTGTGTATCAACATCTTATGCCAGTGGTATTACATGCGTCAGGAGCCCAATACCAATCTTTGGGCACGTGGCCCCATTCAGAGTTCAAATGCCCAGACTGCATCCTCGGGGTCCCTGGGCTCTTCGAGCATGCAACGATCCTGGAGCTGGACCTCGTGGAAGAACAGCGGCTACGCTGACGGCGTATATCAGAACAAGCTTGAGCAACAACTCCAAGACGTCCTCGAGGAGGAGGAAGCGGACTCGGAGGAGCCGGAGGACCCGGAGGTTCAGGTTGTGGCTGCTCGGGAAGGCGACGGGCCACGGATCGAGGAGGTCGTGTCCAGCGACGAAGAGGCGAATGCCTTCATCTTCGGCTTGGAGAAGAAAAACCAAGTGAGCTCTTATTCCGAGTATGAGGAGGCCCGCCATGCATGGGAAAGCGCTTCCCAGGAGCACAAGGCGGGGCATGCTCTGAGGTCAGCCATAAAGATGGAGAAGGAGCATAGCTATGGCTCGGAGAAGGCTGCATCGGCAGCCCAAGTGGCCCTTGAGGAGGGCCAAAAGTGGCAGAGGCTTCAGGCCAAGGGTGCTGCTTCGGAGAGGTTTGCAAAAGCAGTGGAAAAACGGCGCTTTGTGCCTGTGAAAGCAGAGCCGCCGGTGCAGGATGACCCGTATATGCAGTATGGGCAAGCTCCTGTGGAGGAGCCAAGCACCGGGGCCGGTGACACTGCTGAGCAAAGCACGGCTGCGAATGAGCAAAGTACCCGTGAGGATACTTGGGGCGATTATTCAAGCAGCTATGGCCGTGGTTGGAAGAGCGGCGGTCGCAAGCAGCAGTCGAGCTCCAGCTGGGAGAGGCCCGGCCCGCAGAGTGGCAGAAGCCAGGATGCCATGCAGAAGTACAATGAATGGGAAGAGTTTATGGATAAAAAATCCCAGGCTTATTGGGGCTCGGATCGATGGCAGCGGGACTATGCCTCTCAGGAGCAACAGCAGTCTTTCAAGAAGAGCAAAGGCAAGAAAAGAAAATTGTGGCTCGCCAGCCAGATTGAGACTCTGAAGCAGGAGGGCAGATGGGTCGGAGGAGCTCCGTCGGAATCCTCCAAGAAGCTTCGTTTGATCCGTGAGGCCTGGGTTAAATTCTGTGGTATCAGGGTATATGCTCCTAGGTAGGAGCCAGCTTCTGCAGATGCTCAGTGCATCTGTTATAACTTAAGTCACATCAGTATGAAGCACATGTTCATTCTGTTTGCAGGCCGAGGCGAAGCAGATTGCAGGCCAAGGAGCCCGTCAGGAGGGCGGTGGTGCAGCTGAGGAGCCAGCTGCAGTGGATGCGGGTCCTGACGAGGCTCAGGAGGAGCCCGGCTCGGGGCATACCTGGCAGAGCTTCCGATCCATGGTGGAAGGCGCCGAGACCATTGAACACGTGATTGGTCTTGATGAAGCCTACAAGCACCTGAAGAATAACGAAGCGGAAACACAGGCAGAGCAGGCGGCTGCAGATGAAACCCAGGAAGACCCTGAGGATCTGACGAACTCCGTTGAGGCAGTGTCTGCTGTAGCATAGGTGTCTTCCGCCGGATTGATCTTCCCGCAACGAGACGATAAAAACAAGGACTCCTTGGCAGGAGTCGCCAGCTAGTGTGCATCTGTGTTTGGGTCGGCAGTGCTCGTAGGTTGCAGCTTGTTGGTAGGAGTCGGCAGCTGGTGTGCATCACGTTTGCAGTTTGTTGCTCCTTGGTAGGAGTGGTCCTGCTCCTGGGTAGGAGTTTGTTCACGTGTACACATGCATGTCGTCTAGCGATTGCCAGGTCTTCGCAGCATGGAGGATCAGAACCCAGGCCAGTTCCATTTGTGATTCGTGTCCAATTCTCTCTGAGGTCTGTTGTGGGGAGTGATGGGTGAAGATAGATTCTGGTAAGCGACGAAAAATTTTTAACAAGCTTTTTTTTAACAAATTTTTAACTGTTAAAAAAATGGCTTATGAAAGGAATCCCTTCATAAGCCATTTTTTTTAACAGTTAAAAATTTGTTAAAAAAAAGCTTGTTAAAAATTTTCGGGGTCTTCCTAGACCCAGGTGCGGATCCGCAGAGCGACCATTCTCCACCGCATTGGCATCGGCAGCTGTACCCAGCCAGGTTCTTGGATTCAAGTTCGGCAGCAGAGTTTTGACTTTCTGCAGGCCAGCCCTGCCATGCAAAGGCTCGATTGTGGATGAAACAGCAACTGAGCTGGCACATGGGAGGCATGAGGCAGCGACCTGTGCTTCATTTGCCGTTGTTCGCTTTGCAGCTGATGAGAAGGCTTTTCACGACCCGGTTGAGTGCATTCGCTCTGTGGTTTCTGTACGATACATTTGATTGCTCCGAGCAGTGCTTCCAAAAGTTCTTGTATGAATGGTATACTCGTTATGTTGGCTATTGGAATGATAGATACTTCCTGAAGTGTCGCTCGGTCTCTGGAAGTGCCATCTCCTTGGCTAGGAGATTAGGTGCTGACATGCATTGGTGGCAAAACGATTATGATTTGGACGAGCTCTGACCTGCCGGCGAAGGCGATGGTGTCTTGCAAAATGAAATAACTTATGCATGCTGTGTGCAACAGTGAACATGTCATGGCACTCGTGTGCCACCGTTCTCGACTCTTCGCATGAATTTTCTGCTGAATCAATGTTTAGATCGAGCTCAGCTCACGATATATGATCGGGTAGCATTCCTGTAGCCTCCCCGGATTGATGGCGCCGGCCCAGAGCAAGGGTGGCAAAGGTCCGCAGAACAGCAAGATGGCCAAGGCCATGGCTGCAAAGAGCAAGGCCGCCAAGGCTAAGGTTAAGCACGAAAAGCAGGCGACCCCCAAGAGGAAAGCCAAGGCTGCCAAGGTGGAGCTCGGTGATGCGGGCGAGGAAGACGATGATTCAACGGCACCGAGCGGCTTGGGGTATGCTCGGGGCACAATTTCAGCTGCTTTGACCGGGCTTCGCTATCAGCTCAAAGCTAAAAAAACTACGGACGAAGAGAAACAAAACGCCCAAAAAGTACTCGAGGACCGCCTGCATCTTGCACTTCCGGTACTTCCGTGCCAGTTGTTTTGATTCTTGTTTTCGTTCCACTGGTGCTCCTTGGCAGGAGTACGAGGCGGGGGACATTGCCACCAAGAGAGAGATATTGAGCAAGGTCTCACAGTTCGGCGTCCGTCAGTGTAATTGGGTACACGATTTGGTCAAGACGACCGTGAATACCAACAGTGAGCACGAAGATACCGTCAAGAACTGGTACACTCGGATTTTCGGTGGCAGTTTTGTCAGATTTTTGCTCTTGTTTGATTGTCTATTCTATGATTATATTCTCTAGGCTTCGACTATGGAACGGATGATTATATTGAGCATGCATGCAGACTGCATGCAGGACGGCAATTTTCAAGCTGGAGGGCATCGATGAAAGCGGCTTGGAGGAAGATATGAAGAAGGATCTGCTGGAAGAGCTGATGTCCGAAGCCGAAAAGCGGTACGGCTATGAGAGATCGACGAAAATTCACCCCAAGTTCGAGGTGCTCAGCAAGTACTTCTACGTGCACTCGAAAGGCCAGGTGGCCCGCCAGGCCACTAAGACGGAGGAGTCCCTGGGAAGCCATTGTTCCGGCATGAAGAACTTGCAGTTGAAGGACAAGAGGTCCCTCGACATCATGTTGGGCAAGAGTGCGGCAAGCTCCAGTTCCAAGGATCCGGCTTTGCAGCCGAGCCAGAGCCATACCCTGGCAAAAGATCTTTTGAAGAAGATCGTGGCCGAGAAGAGAAAGCTGACCCAAAACAACGAGGAGCTGAAGTCTTTGAAGACCAAGATTTCCACGAAGTACAGCGGGGACAAAACATGGGATAATCGCAAGGACGACGTCGATCAGGCGATCGCAGCTCTCGAGGACTTCTTGGGTGTTCTTCGCCAGCACGAGGCCGAGAGTGTGCCGGCGGATGTTACTTCCGATTGCACCGAGCTTGTGGCCACCTTTCACACTGTCGTCGACCAGGCTGCCAACCACGACAAAGGCAGCAAGGCCTTGCTCAAGAAAGTCAATGGCCTGATGGAGTGATCGGCCCTAGGCTTGAGATTCATCACCCTCGATGATATTATCCGGTAGGAGTACAGGTGTTGTTCCAAGTTCGCCTTGAGACGGAGCTCCTTGGCAGGAGAGGCTGCACTGACCTCGCAGTGGTAGAAAATGCGTGCATGCAATGCTTCTTCTCGCATGTTTGCAGCTATGAGACCCGTGAGTGCTTGCAGACTTTCTGTTGCTTCTTACATTCTGCAGGCTCGGCCCCATGTCGCACAGGCACGTGCGCATAGCTACTTCGATCTAAGTAAATTCATATACTAAGACAGTGTATGTTTATAAATATATATATATATATATATATATATATATATACTGTATATATGTGAAAACCGCATGTACTTTGGATTAATTTTTGATTGTCCAGACATTGTTCTGTAGGGTTCGCTTCGCTTCGAGACTTGCCGGCAATGTTCAACAAAAGATCTTTGACAACAGAAGATGTCCAGGCCGTTGCTCCTGCAAAACGATTCAGGTCCGAGATGGTCGACATATTTTTAAACAATGAGCTCAGTTCTGAGCGAAGCGCTCGAGTACTGCGGTCAGCACAGCAAGCCGGGGCACTGCATGTGGAAGATTTACAGGTCCGCCCAGAGACTCGCAACACCCATCGGGATCTTTTGCGAAAATGTTTCAGAAACACGAAATGGCCTTCGTTATATCATGCAAAGGTTCGTGGCTGGAATCAGGCGAAGAATACGTCTGAAGAGTATTCCTTGGCAATTTTGCTGCCTCACGAATCCTTGCACTCACTGCTCAAAGTGAACACGCCAGAGGCCTTGCTTCAGCAGCAAGCCGAGATCTTGCCTGACAGGCCTGACCTGGAGAACCACTTGCATTTTTTGGAGGATGAGTTGGGCTTGGATTCTGAATCCACTCTCCTCATGGGGATGTGGTGCGATGGTGTGCCTTTCAACAGCGACCGATCCATGACTTTGGAGACGATTTCTTTGAACATCTTTGGCCAGCAGAATCTTCGCCTGCCTGTTGCGGCCTTTCCAAAAGAATTTGTATCCAAATCGCAAACTTTTGAGGATGTATTCGAAATCATCCAGTGGTCCTTTAAGCAGCTGGCGACGGGGAGCATGCCAAGCTGCCGACACGATGGCATGCCCTTCAATCGAACCGATAGTTATCGACAACGTTTGGCAGGCAAAAAGCTTCCACTGAGAGCTGCTCTGGCTGAATTTCGAGCTGATTGGAGCTGTTACAAGGACGTTTTGAGCTTCCCTTCTTGGAGTTCGAAGGGGTTTATCTGTTGGCGGTGTATGTGCCCCCGAGCTGATTTGAAAAAATTTGATACTCAGACTTTCGCCAAGCATCTGGGATTGATAGATTCAAAGTTTTATATCTTTTGGCATACCCTAGCATGATACAGTCGACTTAAGGAGTCAATTAACCGGCTCGAAATATCGCCACCAGGAAAGAATTGTCTTTTAATTTCGACGTGTGAGGCATGCTAGACAGTTGAAGTCGATCGCTTATTCCTGGCAGTTGCCTTTGCCTCAGGTACCCTCTCATTTCCAGCATGGACTTCTTCATGCGCCAGAGGCAGCAGAATAAATTGGTGTCGAGATTATTTTCTTGCCCAGGATTCAATACGGCTTGCTGCAAGATGGACTTTTTACACGCTTGCGACCTCGGAGTAACATCCGACTGGCTTGGGTCTTTGCTGTTTTACTTGCAGAATGAGAAGATCCGAGGCCTGAGCAAACTCATCCGATGTGCCAAGCTGTACCAAGACATCAAGGCATACTACGACAGAGCTGGGGTCCAAGATCGATTGCCGAAGCTCCTTCCCACCATGCTTCGTGAAGAGGATCGAGGCAAGATCAAATCCCCCAAGTTGAGAGCCAAAGCAGGGGAAGCTCGAGCACTCGTCGGTGCTGCCATGGAATTGGCTACAAAGTATTTGTCGCCAGCAAAGCCTGCTGAACAGGCGATGTTGCATGGCACAGAAGCTTTGCAGTCCATATATGCCTGTCTCAGCACTGCAGCTTGGGACAAGGAAGTCTTCAGAGTTTCTTCTCAGAAGTTTCTTTTACTCTGGGGCAGCCTCGAGACTTACTTCGAGGTGGACAAGCTCTTCAGGGTTAAACCTAAAGCCCATCAGCTGTTCGAATTGGCCAGGGGCGAGGTGAACCCTAGCAAGACCTGGACCTACAGGGATGAGAGCTATGGGCATACCCTAGCATTGCTGGGCAGACGGCGTGGTGGCAAGTTTTCGATGAATGCTGTTTCTTGTCAAGTTCTCAGACGATTCCTGGCAGCTAATAAAGTTCCTCGAATCGAGATCGGCACGTGATCCTTGGGAGGAAAAAACACGTGCAGTCGATCGTCCGCATGCATGTATATAATTGGGATGCATATACAGAAAATAACATTTCTTAATTAAGCATTGTTTTTGCCATTTACATACCATGCTTAAATAGACACTATAGTGTTTAATCAAGATGATTAAAGATATCTAAAAATTATTTAAGCATCTTTGGAAGCTCTGGGTAGTTTCGCTTGTTTGTAGGGACCGAGTGCTACAGCCGTAGTCGACGAGGCCCAGTCAAGCCAAAAAAGTTTGCTGCTGCGTTTTGTCCATTTTATGGAGAGTGCTGGTTCTTTTTGAACACCATGAGAAAACTAATTACATAGTGTTTGTGCAACATCCAAGTGGTTTTGTTCAATACACCATCCGGTCGTCTCGAGACAGAGTTTGTTGGCTTTAAACTTCAAAGTGACACAAGTTCGTTTTTTCGATTGGAAGCTGCTTTTGTCGTCAGTGCCAGTGCAATTCCAAGTTTTTGGGAACATGTCTGTTGTGACAAAGCTGAAAACGGACATTTGCCAGACTCGGCTCGCAGGCCATCGGAGGGTCCATGCGCGTTTTACATACAGAAATCCCACACTTTGGTCAGAGTCAAAGTTTTGAGCTGAGGAAGTTGTTCATTGCCACCACCATGCGATTTCCGGTTTGCACGTCCGCCTAGACAGTTCATGCGGAATTTGGCCGGACAGTTTGACCGTGCAAGTGGTATTCTTCTCATCGCAAGCGAATGCACGATATGCAAAGCGAAAACATGCACATTCTGATAGAACACTTTCGTTAGATATGTTGTATGTTGGGTTTATTTCAAAGACCTTTGTCAATTTCCTTTTGCCGTGTTCAATGCCTGGCTAACTAGTCCATCCAGCCATCACCAAAGCTGAGATTTACAAGGTCGTCTGTCCAAAGGTTCTGTTCAAAAACGTGCAGCAGCAAGATTTTGTGTCGTTCTGTGATGTTTTGAGGTGAACGGTACGGTTGCGATGGGTTCAAAGCTTTTTGATTGACAAAACTTATCGCCCGAACCGTCTCCAACCCACAGTTATTATCAATGATGGTTCATTTTGAGATCCAGAATCCCCCCAAGGTTGCGGATCTCTTCAATTTGCAAGAGAATGTTTAGACTAGACTTGCCAGCAGTCAGTAGTTTGTCAACGCAGGCCCGTACTGGTGCAGTATCAACGTTGCCAACAAAGCCACGGTTGGGGCACCAACAGAGGATTGCAAGACAGTGGCAGAATGTTGCAGGGTCGCGCGATTTTTGGAAGAGCCGCCAGTCATAAGCAATGAGATTTGCATGTGAATGTCTCAACATCCAAAGCACGTGGCGTGCTGCGAAACTACTTGTCGCTTCTTCGTGTTGCTTCACAGCACGTCTGCTTTGCATGGAAGCCTGCCGAGAACTGATAGATACGGACACGGTTTCTGTGCCAGTCACTAGTCACAACTACAGGCGAAAGCATGCACTCCATCATCGCCGTTTTCGAAAGACGTGATTTCAGGGCCTTGGCTGCCGTTTGGATGCAGCCTTGAAGACGGCATAGGTTGACAGAAGCCGACAGGGGCAATGGCGTCGAAAAGGCCTGGGAGTTCACAACCTCTTGGGCATTCCCTGGCTCGGTGCCAATGTGAGGATGTTGTGTACTCATGTTTGACATCTCTTTTGCCAATGCTTTCGTCATCGGCACTTCACCGCATGTTGCTAACGCCAAGGCTCAGTCTTCTTACAGAGGCTTGCTGTTGCGATGTCAATTTGATGTAAGCCCGACAGAGGCGAGGGATCTTGCAATCAGAGTTGCAACAACAAGGGCCTTCCATGTTCCGCAGGTGTGCCCCAACACTAACATTGACCCTCGCATGTGCAACAACACTTCGGAGTGCGCCCATGGGGATTCACGGCTTGCTGCCTTTCTTGAAGCCATACGTCAAGAAGGTGAATGTCGAAGACTTCAAAGGCAAACCAGTCGGAGTGGATGCCATGTGTTGGATGCACAAAGGAGCCTTTGCTTGCTCCAGGGAGCTCGTAGAAGGTGCTGACACCGACAAGTTTGTGCGCTTTTTCCTGCGCATGTGCGAGGTGCTGCGCTGCTCCCAGATCAAGCCCATAATCGTCTTTGACGGGGACAGATTGCCAGCCAAGGCGAAAGAGGAGGAGAATCGTGGAAAGAATCGTGAGAAGTCCCGTCTTGAAGCTCTTGAACTCTTGGACCGCCAGAGGTCCGGACATGAGGTGGATGAGAAAGAGATCTCTTCCAAGTGTGAGGGTGCCATCAAGGTGACCCCTTCGATGATATCCAGGCTTCAAAGTGCCTTGAAGGAGTTGTCCATTGACTTCATGATCGCACCCTACGAAGCTGATGCTCAGCTAGCTTACATGTGCAGAATGGGTTGGATCGATGTTGCTATTTCTGAAGACAGCGACTTGCTTGCGTATGGCTGCCCTAGCATCTTATTCAAGATGGACAAGTACGGCAATGGTGACCATATCGCACTTCCTTGCCTCCAAGTGGATGCCTCGCCACCTCCTCCCGAACAGAAGCAGCTTAACAAAGAGAACACTCCACCGGATCAGAAACAGCCTAAGGGCGGCAAGCAGAAATGGTTGAAGCCTGGGCACAAGGCCAAGAAGGCGCCGAAAGGAAGGAAGACTACCGACCAAGGTCACGACGCACTGCCTGTGGCTGATGCCGCTGAGAATGAATCCGATGTGGTCGGCCAGCCTTCCAAGGTCAGGCGAGGAGCTAAAGCAAAGAGTGAAAGCGACAAGCTCGCCATCACCAAGGACATTCAGTCTTGCCTCGACCGTTGGTCACCAGAGCAATTCGCCGAGTTTTGCGTTTTCTGTGGTACTGACTACAAGGAGCCAGACACACATATCAAAAAGTTCGGGATCAAAACTGCCTTTCAGTTTATCAGAAGGTATGGGAGCACTCAGGAACTCTTGAAGTGGATGATCAGCGACAAGGCGTTTCAGCAGCGCTTGCCATGCGAAGCAGAAGAGTATATTCCACGGTTTTCCTCCGTGGTTTGCGTATTTTGGCATCACCTGGTATTCAACTTGAGAAGTGGTGAATGTACTTCGATCGCCACGTCGTTTCCTTTGACCGAGTCTCGCAGACGTTGCTTGAACCTGGACCCCACATCAGTTTGTGGTCAGGCTTTCTCCAAGCAAGAGGCAATCCGTGTTGCAAAAGGTGATCTCGACCCACGGACCAGGGCCGTCAAGAAGCTGGAGCCCTTGACTCCAGCAGAGCGTGCTGCAATCGACAGCCTGCTCGAGTTCAAACGTAGGGAGCAGCAAGAGTACCGGCAGCAGTGTGCAGAAGAACAGGCCGAGCTTAGGCGGGCTGAAGCTGAAGCCGCGGCTTTACAGGCCGCAGCACGTGCGCAAGAAGAGGAACCGACAAGCTGTGTTGATGATGCTGCGTCTCAGGAGGCCAGAGCAGAGCCAAGGAAAGAAATCAGGTTATTAGCAGGAGACTTCAAGAAGATCCAGCACTTCGTGGAATCCCTGTCAGATGACGTTGAGGACAACAGCCAGTCGGCTCTTGAACCGGCCCTTGCAGAGGAAACTGAGGGTATGCCGAGGTCAAGTAACCCTTTTTCACGAAAACGCCCTGTGCAAAGCACAAACAGCAGCTTGGGCAAGGCGATTCCTGCATCAAAAGGCCTTCGCCTTCGACCAGTGTGCAGCGTGGCCCCGACAAAGGCTGCGGTGGCTGTCGCTACGCAGGAGGAGGCTATCAAGTTGAAGAAGCCTGAGTACCGTCCCAGGGGCGGTGGTGGAGCTAACGCTGCTGTGGAGGCTGTGTTGGCCCAGAAAGGGATGCCCAGTCTGACGACAGATGACAGAAAGGACAGGTCCAAGCTTGGTTTCTTCTTCGGCCAGGGTTCCAAGGCCGCGGCGGCCACGGCACAGGAGGCTGTGCAAAGCGACGCACCGGCGGGGAAGGTCGACCTCCTCTCGTCCTGGAAGTCTCGGCCATGGGAGACCGAGCCTGAGGAGCTTTCGAACGTTCCTCGGGTCAACGTCCTGTCCATGAGGAACCGACGACTTATGGCCTGCTTCGCAACTGGCCGCTAGCCTAGGACCCAGTCTGAAGGTGTCCGTGCGTTCTTGTACAGCCCACCCCGCCTCCCACCTTCACGATCTGAGTGCGACGGTCGGTTTGCACTTCCATAGTTCTTTATCCGTAAAGGATTCAGTTTGCAACAAACTGAGCTGGGTGCGACAGCATTAAGCTGTTCGGCATGCTGGGGAAAGCATGGGACTCGCGAAAAAGTTCCTGCACTGCTACGGTTGCCGCATGCTTTATCGTGCACTTGGTGACTTAGGTTTTTGGTAAGCTGTTGTGCATTTTATTGTTACTTTCCTGATTGCCCCTGGAAGGCAGATGACCTCATGGTGCCTCCTCTGCATCAGCTTTCAGCCGGAGACTTCTAACATCTTCTAACCATCTTTAAATGAAAGTCGTTTTGTTTCTTCATTGACTGGTCGGTTTTTGCCAAGTTCCTTTTCCAAGTTGCGTGTCTTGGATTCAGGCGATGTCTCTACGTGTTTGTTTGCTTTCTTCCTTTTGTGTTTGCTTCAGGGTTGGGCTTTCAACTGACTCCGTTGGTGCCTGATCCAGGCCAGCGCGCAAGGATTGGGATTGCGCTGCAGTGGTTGACTGGCTACAGGATGAAGGTTTCACAGAGGCGGCATTCATGGTGGAAGCCCTGAACATGGATCTCTCTGCGCTCCTGTGCCCAAGAGAGAAGAGTTTCTGCAATTTTTGTGACTTGTGAGACAGGTGCGGAGCATAAGTACAAGTGCAAGCAATGAGGAATCACCTGAAATTGCATCTTAGGTTGCAGTCTCTGGATATGGAGGGCTACAGGACTGTTCTGCTTCTTGATTGCATGTGTGTGAAGGTTTCCCTTACACTACGCCTAGCTGTCCATAAGATCTTTGCTCTGCATGACCGGGCCCAGGCAGATGTCAAACGCCGATGAACGACAGATGCTGGCGTGGCTTCTGCAGGCCTTGCAAGCCCCCAAGCTATGATTTGTGCCGTGTTGCGGTGGGCTTAAAGACTCGGATGCGGTGATTTCAGACGTGGTCAGGTTTCTGCGTGAAGCATTCCAAGGATTCCCTCCCTATTGCGGCGTCATCTCCCACGCCTTCACGTGACGTGCCAGCTTCCATATCGGGTCCTCCTGTCTTGCACGTGGTGCTGGACAGCCGGAACATTGCCAAGTGCGGCTCCAGTCTGGATCTTCCGCGCCTCCCCAACAAACAGCAGCTGGCTCGAGCCTTCGAGTTCTTCGTGTCGCATCAGCCGCTGGAAACTGTATGGCTCTTTCTTTACCGTGATCTTGCCGAGAAGTGGAGGGCATGTGAACCTCTTGCGAAATACAGTCAGCAGTGGGTCGTCACCCCGACCGGGGAAGATGTGGATGTATTCTTGATCAATTTCGTGGAGACGAGAGAGCAAGAGGGCCATGCGGCGGTCATCGTCTCGAACGACTTGTTTCGAAATCACGTGAGGCAAGGTGTGAGGTTTTAACGACATTCTTCTGAAAGTCAGGTGGATCGTAGAGAGGCCGTTCATATTCTGCCTCAGTCCTGTGGACACGGCAACAATCTTTTCGAAGGTCTTCTCGCATCACGGATGCTTGGGTGCGTCAGCATACCCTCAAGTTTACCTTCACCCAGTCGGGCGACTTCCTGTGTCCGTTGTACACGCCATTGTCTCAGCGTAGGCATAAACCGTCCGCGCATGAGCATGCTCCTTCTTTTGCATCAGCCATCTGACCCTGCCGCTTGAGGCCGGCAGCAAGCAGGGAACCAGGGACGCCTAGCACACAGACAGCCGCTTCTTCCTGCCACACCGTGACTCACCAGCATCGCAAAGAGATTTCAGAAGTAGAAGAAGCCACCGTCTGTCTTTAGCTTGATGTGAGGGGCAAGAAATTCAACAAGCTGCAAAGGTGCGGCCAAGCTCTGGGTGCATGTCGGGCAACCGACGCGGTCGGGTGAAAAACGCATTTGTCACGCAGCTGCACGCAAGTCAAGAATTTTTGGGTTCAAGGACCACTGTGTGTGTGTGCGCGTCACTGCTACGAATAGATGAGATGAAGGCCCAAGTGACCACCTGAGCCGCACACGAGCTGCACGGATGCTTTCGATGTTTAAGGGTGTCTCGGCATCGCAGGTTGCAGTTCTTTGGACACCAACTGTGGACAACGCCACAACCTCTCAGCTCCTTCGGGATGCGTTGGTCCTTGGCTACTCCTTGAAGAAGTTCGGCGGCGACAGTGACCGCGTGCTTCTCGTCACAGAGCAAATTTCGCGCCACGATGCGGCGAACTGCTTGGCAAGATTCTGGAAGCTCCGGGAGATTCAGCCGGTGGAGGTTGCATCCCAGCTTATCAGCGGGTGCAGACCCAGATTTGCAGGAGTCTTCAACAAGCTTCGTGTCCTGGAGCTGGAGGAGTACCGGAAGGCAGGTCGAAAATTCAAGTGCTGTTGTGCTTGATGGTTTACAAATGGGGACTGGAGCATGTGGTCATATGTCGATCTCCTGACATGCCGACATTTTGCTGACATGCCGTGTCAATCATATGCATTTTGGAGGTGATTCTTCTTGACCTCGACCTTTTGATCCGCTCAAACTGCGAAGAGCTTTTCTCTTTCCAGGAAGCTGCGCAAGAGTCCTTGCATGAATTGCCCACTATTTTGATTCTTGATGGGTTGGTCTGACGGAGGCACCTGCTGCTTTGTTTCGCGGCAACAACACCTGGACCTTGGGCGCCCCAAGAAGAGCGAAACTTGACCTGACTCAGTGTTGTGTTTCGAGACGAACACTCCCGAATATCGTTTCAGCTGCATGTTCGGCACTGAGCTTTTGTCTCCGAACCTCAGGGAGTCCTTCTTTGATCGCAATTCGGGCTTGCAGAAGGGCGGCATCAACGCCGGAGTGGTGATCTTGGAACCGAGCATTGCGACATTCCGCAAGATGCAGGAGCTTCGGCTAGAGAAGTTGCTGGGCACTGAGCTGGGGTCCGGGTGACTGGGTTTGGTGACAGGAGAAACTTCGAGAACCAGGCCACGACGCAGAAAACCCAAGCACCATGCCGGAGCAGGACTTCCTTACCCTATGGTTTGCAAAGCAGTGGAGGCTCGCTCATGTTCCCTCCTGTCCATTTGTAATATTTGTACGTGTCGTCTGAAGTTTGAACTCGTTTAGGCGTTCGGGTCATTCCGACAGGCCCTTGCCTGTGAAGTACAACTATCAGCTCCACCAGCTTGCCTTCTTACCAAGAGACCAAGCTGCAATGCGTTCAAGTGTCAGTTTTTGACACCCGAAACATGGGTCATGATACTACAACCATCCCTTCTGCACTGCACCTGACTAGCTGGCTTGTTGAGGAGACGGCGAAGACAACCCACGTGGACGATTAGATGCGAATGATGTGATCATCTGGCATTTCTCAGCTGAACACAAGCCCAGCCATTTCGTCGATGGCAGCAACACAAGCTGGTTGGAGGACCCCTCTGTCTGGCGACAGCCTCGGTTCTGAGCTTGTCTACATCGCCAGCTCTGAGGAGTATCCCGCAATGGTGCTGCCCATGGGTTGTGAGAGCTTTCGTGACATCGTCAAGCAGGCAGCTTCCGAATGGCACTTTGCGTGGCAGGAGTCATGTGCCGGGTCGAGAGAGTGCAACTGAGAAGCTGCAGACGTTGTACTGGTTGATGCACCTCTGTGTCGGTGAGTCTGGTGGCAGGAGGTTGGTCAGATGCTCGGCATGAACTCGCTGTCTGCCTTATCCCCGAACTGCAAGGCTGGGGTGTCGTCGAAACTTTCGATCTTGTAAGTCTCAAGTGCTGGTAGGTCGATGGTTGCACACCTGCACGGCCGGGTGTGTCAAAAACTCGAGAAGATGCAGCCCATAACTTGGTTGGCAGCAACCCTCAGGAGGCACGGCGCACTGAGATGTGTAGTGTTGAACAGCCACTGTGCCAATCAGTGAGGAACAACTTGATGAGTTGGATGCCATCCGAAAGATTCGCGCTGATCGCTACAGCCGGCACCAAGCGGTAGTGAACATTCCCACGCATCTTGTCGTCGACATTTTGCTCCGCACTGCTCCCTACATAATGTGACAGATCAGTCGAGCTGCTTGCCGAAGTCGAGGTAGGACCTTTTCAAGCTGTTCTCCTGAGGCCATTGAAGACAAGCTCGGTGGGTCCATCGCTTGAGCTCAGCAACCCCGGCGAAGCAACCGCTGTCCGAACGCCTCCCTCGGCTACACGAGCTCACTCAAGCTCGGCGCAGCCGGCGGATGCCGCAGAGAAGGAGGACGCGTGTCATGGACTTCAGTGCTGGCCCACCGAAGCTCTGCAGGCTTGTCTTGAGGAGCATGGCTTGGAATGCCCAGACGGCCTCCTGGATCGTGCCGTGCTCTGTGAGCTTGTCGGGAGCTTGATCGAAAGAGGAGAACTGAAGGACGTCGGTGCGGCAAGGCCAATGCACACAACGAAGAATCAGAGGCCTCGAGCTTCACGCGACAGTTGGCGAGCCCCTCCTCGAGATAGTCATGCCTGGACAATGGTGGATGATGCAGCCGGGGAGGTCCTTCGCTGTATCGCTGAGCATACGGTGACCCTCCTCGTAGCCCCGACAGGCGGCCTGAAATCATGCACTGCTGGCGGTTTTGCTGCTCATCCTCTCGCTCATTTTTTGATGTTGAGATTGTACTGCTCCAGCAGGTTCAGGCAAGTCCACCGGGGTGCCCCGGCTGCTGCTTGAAAATGAAGACTGTCACCGTGTCTTATGTCAGTAGCTTACCGGACCAGCACCAGTCGCACCACTCTTGCTCTTGGGGCAGTCTGGATCGATACCAGAGAGTGAGAGAAGACCGATTTTTTTCAGGCACGCAGCCCCGGAGGGTTGCCACCGCGAGCCTGGCGAAGCTGCTAGCCGACTACACGGCCTCCGAGGCCTTCGGAAGAGAGCCCACAAAGAGAAGACGAGCCATCTGGAGCCGTGCAGAGGTCGGTGAGCTCGTGGGCTTTCAGGTCGGAGGGCACCGCGAATGGAGCGAGCAGAGGGCTCCTCAGAGCCTTCCGACAGTCCCAGAGCGGTGGCTTAGCATCGAATGCCTGTTAAGGACGCAGCTGGTTTACGTGACGACGGCCATTGCGATGCTGATGTGCCTGCAAGGTGGCATTCCGGCGACGCACATCATAGTAGATGAAGTGCATGTCCGTCACTCGGCCTGCGCTGTGTTCAGCCGTGTGGCAAGAATACCACAGCTTTTAATTTGGGACTAGGCAGACTGCGCTTGTCCACTTCTCTTCTCTGTTTTCTCAAGTGCCCAGGAGATGTGCACATCGACGCCCTGCTGAATATCTTGAAGGGCGATGTGTTGCCTCAAGACGCCACCAAGAAGGCCCCTGATTAACTGGTGTGACTTGTCCTCCTTGCAGCGTTGCTGTCGTGACGAGGATGCTCGATATATTCGAGCAACTCCGTGTGCTTGTGCGTAGTTAGTTATGTTGCCGGGATCATTCACTCTCTGCGGCACGTACCGCACGATCACTGGTTGCTGTGGAAAATGTTAACACCATGTCTACTTGCTTCAACAAGTCTGATCTGGCATGATCAGGCTGCACTGTTTCAGTCGTTCTTCAATTACGACGTGTTCTAGATTCCCCGATCTGACATCCTGCTTGCTTGCTCTGTGTTTCCTTTTGGTGGGTTAATTGTTGCCTGGAGTGCAGGTCATACTGATGTCGGCGGCGACCGATGTGCCATTTCTCCAGCATTATTTCCAGAATTTCTCGCTTGGCTTCGTCGATTTGGAAAGGGGGCGAAAGCATCGACTGACGCTTTCCTATGCAGATGGATCCTTCCTGCGCAGTCTGACCCCGGCAGGATCCTGAGAAGCCGTAGAAGCTCTGTGCAACTGACGTAGACGGGGTGCATGGAGCAGTAATGAGTTTCCGACAGCATCAAACCTGTCGAGGACATGTGTCCGGAGAAAATGGCTGAAGCGCTCGAACTAGTCGTTCAGCAGCATCACGTGCTACGAGACTTACAGCAATCTTTTTTGGAAGCGGCCTCAGCATTGAGGGGTGCAGCAGTACCGGTGGGCTTTGAATGTTCCGGTGGGCTTTGAATGTTCTGTCCCCACCTCCAGCTTTACCTACGTGCTGCTGCTTGCTATCACACTCATGTTCCAGGTTTTCCTTCCTGGTCGCCAAGAGGTGCACGCACTAGCAGATCGTCTCACGGCTGTGACAAACATGGAGGTCCAACGGCTCTTTGGCGGCCAGGCCACAAGATAAAGACTGTCATCACAAATCGTGTCGGAGGATACTTGCCGTTCTTTGATCATGCAGATGCTTGGAGGCACTGCACTTGCAGCAACGCGCTCTTCGTTTTCGGGCGAACGGATCCAAGCGCTTGGTCATCCTTGCGACGGATGTTGTGGAGCAGCGGCCTGAGAGGGCTTCGAGCCGTGAGACGACGGGACTCTTGCCTCTCAGATTCCTGATGCTCAATGCAGGTCGTCAGTGACAATGCCAACGGTGGACTTGGTCATCGACACCTGCCTTCACAGACGGCGGCGCTGGCATCCTTTGCTGAAGGAGAGCCCACTGACCCTCGAACTCATCAGCCAGGATGAGGCAGCTTAGACGCAGAGCTAAGCGGGCAGCATTGCCTCAATCTGCCGGTGTTGTGAGGCTCTGCAGCGAAGTGGCCGCACGGCGAGGCTCCGTGACGGCCATGCATTCCGATGCATTACGGAGATGGAGTTCGGGCGGCTTCAGCAGCATGCAGAGCCCGACATTCGCCATCATCCACTAGACAGCTTGGTTCTGACGGTCTACGGCTTTCGGGGCCTGTCCAGAGCTCCGGAGGACCGCCCCAGTCACCAGGCTTCGTGCAGTTCTGCAATTGTGCAGCCTGTGCAGCGCCAGCCGCCAGCTTTGCAGAGGATTTTCTGGCCGCCATGCCCAGCCCTCCTGATCCTGGCAGAGTCAAGTCCTCCATTTCTCGCCTTGAAGAGTTGGGCGCGCTGGGATCAGATGGAAGGCGGCTGCTAACTTGGCAGAAGGGCAAGGGCGGCAAGGGGTGCTTGGTGCAGGCTGACTGCTGTCGGGCGACTTCTCGACCAGCTGCCCCTGGATTCGGGCTGCAGCATGCCTTTTGGAGTAATCAGGAGACCGCCTCAACCTTTCCTGGCAAGTTTTGTGATTCTTTTGTGCTGAGGCTGGTCATCAACGGCCTGCGGTATGACGTGGTTGCGGACTGCTGCGTTATGGCAGCCATTCTGCAGCAGGGCAGCCCATTCGAGGCTTCGGAGCATGTTCTTCGGAACTTCATGGAGCGGCGAAAGACGTGTTTTGGCCCTTGTCCAGGCTCCCACCCTGGATGATGGCACTTGGAATATGCAGCGGGCTTTGCAGTACTGGGAAGTCCGAAATGTTTGTGCTACTTGGCTCAGGCCCAGACAGTGACATCGGCCCGCAGGCACTCCCAGTCCTAGGTCCTAGGTTTTTAATCAAACTGAAAGACATCGATGACATCTGATATCGCTGCTAGTCCGCTCGTTCGACTTGTCACAGGTTTATCTCCTGATTCTGAATACTTGAATCGAAGCCATATTGACTGCCGCGTTTAAGGCTGACAGCGATGGATATCCTTCCGACTTGCTTCAAGATCTAAGGGGCTACCATGCTTGGTGCAGGCAGGGTCGGTCACGGAAGCGGAGTTGTTTGTGAAAGTCCAGTGCAGGCGAGTTGGACCGCTTTGTATTATGTTGTTGCTACACTGCCACCTGTTTTCATGATTGATTCGGCTTGGTCAGCCGCTAGTGGAAGATTTCTTGTCATAATGATCCTCCCAACTGCAGACCGCCTGGAAGAATAGCTCACCTGCTTAGATGTGGGCGTGGTCCGGAATGGTGGCTCAGACTTTCGCTGCGAAGGCAAGTGCAGAGCGCCGGCGAGGCTTGGGCTATTGATCAAGGCCCTCAGTGGTGCTTGCACCACTTTCTTAGCTTTGAACGCCTTCAGTCCATCGACGAGGCCGCCTGATTGCCGCAGCTTGCACTTGCACTCATGACCATGCATCTGCATTGGGTGTGCTCAGAACGAGCTGCGGTGGGATCGCAGGTGAAGCGACAGATTCTTGTCATTCTGCACCAGCACGGTTATGAGGCGCGGATTTCAGCTAGGAGGGGCAAGCAAGTTCCCATGTCGAAGACGGCCTGTAGTTGTAGGTTCCGGCGATGCAGAGCTTGCCGATGCAGCGCAACCAACGAAAGCGCATCGACAGAATTGCTGCCTGCGTTCCGGAGTTTGCAGGCCGGTTCTGTGTTGCACATTGTTGCGCACTGGAGCTTCTGCTTTCCGAGAGGTCATTGAGTCTGATGCACATATCTGAATGCAGGCGAGCCTTGTAGAGACTTCAAGGCACTCCTCAGTTGGGAGAACCAGGATGCAAGCCACCGTCGCTTGCTGCAGTGGTGATTCTCGGCCGCACATCTGCTCTGGAGGCTTATCACGACAGCCTCTTCCTGTTTCTTTTTGTTTTGTGTGGGCAGCTAGCCTTGGACTCGACATGAGCCAAGGCATCGCTGCTTCCTTCATTCATGGGATGCTGTCGATGCAGAGCTCTGCATGCACGGAGCAGGTGCTCATGCAACGGTCGAAACTGACCTTGACCTCGCTTCTGGTCGACAGGTTTGTTTCATTGCTCGGCGGAACAAGAAGGACTCAGCATTGTACATGTCTTTCCATTGCTGTGCAGTTGCATCATGTATTCCTCGCGATTCGTGAGAAGGAACAAGTCGGCCCGTTTCTTGCCCAACACGGATTCCAAATTGAGGATGTTACGAACCTCGACTGCTTTGCCGTGGGTGAAGCTCTGCTGTACACAAGCGATTGGGGACATAGTCACCGAATGAAAAATCCAAGGACGGACGACAGGAGTAGCAAGGTCACAATCACCTTTGGGTTGCTTGGCGAATGCAAGGGTATAGCACCGAGGGTACGCTCGAGCAAAGAGGCAGCACGAATGTGAAAAATCATGTGAGTCATGATCTAAAGGGGAGCAGACGCACTTGCTGTCCTCGCCATCTGATGTTCTGATGTTCATCCCTCCGCCTGTTTCATCATATGAGTGGTTCCGGCAGAAGTTGTTCCCTGCTAAATCTCACACCGACAACATGGGGGTGGAATCCATTGGTCGCACATCGGGGATGTCTGCAGAAATCTCAAACCGACTTGAGCAGATCTTGAGGCAAGAGTTCCGTTTTCAAAGGCCTCCCGAACCAGATCCGCCTAGCTGCCTGCAGCAAGCATAGCTCCTTACAGTTGGCTTTTCGTATGGACGCTTTGAGACGTATTGTGCCGACTGGTGATCTTCGACATGGCAACATGGTAGACACACAGCATAGCTGTGGCATAGCTACGACCTGACGAACACAGTTGCACTGTTGCGGTTTGCTTTGCTCTCCTGCGTGTCTTCAATGAAGGTCACGGGCGGAAGCGTGTCGAGCTTGTCAAGTTGTTGCGGCGGGCACGAACAGCACCTTCCCCTTCAGGCATTTTGGGCAGACATGTCAGTAGCTATTACGCTTGGGACTGTTCTGCCGCCCAGAGCAAGCGATCAGAGGAGTGCAGAGCCGCGAAGCTGGGGCAGACAGAGGCGGCAGCAGGCACGCGGTGTCAATGGGCTGAATGTATCTGTAGAGCCTCCGTCGCTTGGTGTCTTTTGCTCTCAGGTGCAGCTCCGGGGCAGCAGTTCTGTTTGCAAGTTGAAGGCCGAGTCTTTGGTTGAGCCGCAGGTGGGCCCTGGGCCTCAGCCCTGCTTGCCATGGCATGGCGGCATGAGCAGGGTCGGACTGGATGCAGGTGCGAGAGGACTGCGAGATTATCACAGCCGATGCGCTGCCCGTGAAAACAGGCAGAGGCCGCTTTGCCTTCTTAAACTTGTTTGCGCTGAATCTTTGGGCAGCAATTGGCAGATTTCGCCTGAGGTTTCATGTATTTATGTTCCAAGAATACCATGGTTCCATCTGGGCTGCTGCCGTTGGTGGTGCTGGCAACCTACTGCAAGCAGGAGGCCGCAGAAGTTTGCACGTCCGCTTGGCTGGGCCGGTTTCTCGTGGACGGGATTTGCCTGGAAAGGCCCAGCAGAGCTCAGCATCGGAGTTCAAGCTGAAGGTCCGCTTCCATGGGAGCTGGGAGGAATTCAGTTTGCAAGCTCATGATCTGCGGGCCCATTTCTCAGAGCTCGGCGGAAAGCCCGGCTGGTGAATTTTCACATTCCTAACAGTAGAGCATGTGGCCGAGGTGTTCAGCGTAATTGAAGAAGTTCGGAACAACATGGACAAGGCCACCGGCACATGTATGCCGTTCCGAGCCTTGATGCCCGTCCAGCTGCAGTGCAGCCCAGGAGTTTGGACCACACATCTCCCTGACTCGACGCAAGCAGATTACTGTAGAGCGGGCTGCCAGGATCTTAATTGCATACCTTCGGTGAAAGCGCATTGGACCTGTGTGATTAGCCCAAACATCCCGGCGGTGGCTGAACGTTGAGGCATCTGTTCGGCGTCTGATGGACCAATTGCATGGTGGAGAACCTCCAGTGCGAAGTATGGTTAGGCCAAGCGAGGATTTTGTGACGAGTTTGTTGCCCTCTTTAAGTTCTCTTGGGCTGCAATTTTGATGCAATGCCAGAAACATGGGCATTGGTAGGGGCAAGAGAATCGCAGGAGTAGGCCGTGGCGGCAGCATCTTTGTGAATTCGGTCTGGGAGATGTCGCCGGCATTTGTCGAAAAATTCTGGGTTGCTGCTGTCTCTCTGTGTGCGTGATTAGCTACCGGACTCGTGAGCTGCTGAGTCTGTGAATGTCTTGCGCATACAGCGATCAGCATAAGCATCGGTCCAATGCTATCGCGAAGCAGTTGAGCAGGCTTCAAGAGAGCCGTACCTTTGTCAGTCCTGCTTTGTGTCGCGATGTCGCCGGCACGTGTCCGGCAGGAATGTGTAACACAACATATTAGCTCACGGTAGTACGCTTGCGCAGTGGTCCGCACAGTCTCGCGACCACAAAAGCTTGATGCTAAGGTTGCTACAGGGTGAAACACATAATACATAGTAAGCGCTGCCATCACGGAGCAGCTGATTGGGAGGGACTCGGATACGGAGCGTGTAGGCGATTAAGTGCGAGAGGATGGGGATTGCCAGAATGCTGCTTGTGGTCACCTCCAAGCTAGCTACCCAAGGATTCCCGCAAAGCTCCCAAAACTCATGAGCCAAGCGCAGTGATCCTCGAATCACTTAGAAGATTTATGCAACTAAGCCATCTTTTTTGCCAGAGGGCGGCAAAGTGTGCCTCTTCCTCTGCAGTGCTCAGGGTGGGCAGTAAGCTGAGAGGCTGCATTGTGGTCCAGAGGATGGGCGTTGTTATTGGTTGCTGCGGCGAACCCTTTTGAAGGGTTGACATGCATTGAAACAGGGCAATTGACATGTCGTGCTTGACGAAACAGTGTCCATTGTGCGACAGAACACGCAATCAGTCAAGTACGACTTGTTGCATCGGTTTGGAGCCTGTCGTTTGCATGATGGTGCATCATGGTTTTGGCTCGAATGGGTGCAGTAGTTACTGTACAATGTTTGAAGGCCACCGAAACCATTCTACGAGATGGCGTGCCCAGTAGAGTTCTGTAGCACAGAAAACCAACGAGTCGACAACGACGAGAGTGGTTGCAATGCGTGCCTTAAACATACCGAGCAAGGTTCATGTTTGTTGATCATATCTAGTCTCTGCACTTGGAACTGACGTGGCCATAGCCCATCAGCTGAATTCGCAAGACGCTGCTGCCGTTAGACAGCGGCGGCAGCAGGCACGCGGTCTCAATGGGTGAACCCCCTCCGAGGTCATCCTCGTGTTGTCCAATGCCGGCCTTCTGCCACCCCTAAAGGTCGGACCGGTGTTCCATGATGTTCCATGCGTGACAGTTCTTTTAATCCTTGGGGGCTGTCGCGATGGCCGTACCTCCTGCGGCCTCGGACCTGAAAGCGGCGCTGAAGCTCAGAACGGCCGGCAGCCCAGCTTTTGAGCTCCACTTGCCCATCAGCATAACGGTGCTGGCTGTTGTGTCTTTATGCATTGGCCGACTTTGGCGTCTTGGCTTGAAAGAGTACTTCTTCGCTTCCCACGCGTCCTTCGCAACTATCCTTGCCATGTCGTTTCTTCAATCCATTCTGGCTCTCGCCATTTTTCTGCGCATGCTGAACGGAGCCCTCGGCGCGCGTGTGGATGGCGTGAGGGCTCATCTCGATCGCCTGCGTCCCAGGGGGGGCCATGTCGAGGACCCCTTTGGCGACCCCTTTGGCGACATGCTGCCCCCTATGCAAGGCAATCCCCTGGTGGCCGCCGCGTCGCGCAATCAGGTCCAGGAAATCCAGCCTCTGGGACAGTCTCCAGCTCCCACCTCGCCTGAAGTGATGATGCAAGAGGAGCGCATCTTGGCTTCTGAGTCTCTGGTGGATGAGCAAGTGGAGTTGAACCAGGAAGAGCGGATGGAGGTGCAGTGCGTGGGCATGGAGCATCTGCGTGAGGTTACGACCTACGAGAACGAGCAAGCGGAGGCGGCCAATGAGATCAAGAACATTCGCAGCTTCCAGCCCACGGAAGCCGAACACAAGTGCCTGCCCTTGCACCTGCGCAACAAGAAGTTGCCAGGCAGATTCTTCAAAGATCATCCATCATGGGCAAACCCGCCCCCGTTTCCAGAGCGTCTTGGGGAGATCGTGGTGGAAGGCGTCCATCACACCGACAGGACGCCCACTGGGCACCATGTGGTCCTGGAGCTCGTGGGCTGTACCAGCTGTGAGAACGACAAGACGAAGACGGTGGAATGGGGCGGCTTGCTGGCCATCGACGAGTCCGGCAGCTACCGCAAGATGTATCGCAAGTCAGGTTCTTTTGGTGGGACCGACAATTTTGGCGGCACTCATTACCGCATGGGTGACCGGGTGCCCATCGTAGAAGCCCCTGACCGTTACAAGAGTGGACGGACTTATCCACGTCAGTGGAGCACGAACGGGGTGCCCACAGAGGATCAGAAGTATGTCAAGACCAACAAGTATAAGTACAGCTCCTTCACGTTTGACTCCTCCATTCTGCCGGACGTTCGCCAGATGGCGGGGGAGGCAGTGGCCAGCAACGCCAATGTGGACGCGAAGTTCGTGCATGAACATGAGGCAGAGGAGCTGAAAGTGTTAAAGGAGCTCAGAGAACAAGAGAAGCGCATTCCTTTCAACCACAAGCTGGAGCAAATGCACATGCACATCTACATCTGTGAGGAGCAGGGAAGCGGTCTGATTTGTCCAGAGAAGCCTGCTGAAACTCTCATCGTTCATGACGGTGCTTTGGCGTTCGACAGTGCCAAGACTGCCACCTTTGATGAGCTTGGTAAGCACTCAGCGACTTGCACCTATGGGGAATGTATGAAATCGCCCAGGGGTGTCCAGTTGAAGGACAAAGTGCTTCCGTGGACGATGTGCACAGGATGCACCACCGATCGTCCCTGTGGTACGCACAGCCGTGCAATTCCGCACAAGTCCTTGGAGCTGCAGAACTATTTCAACTGCCTGGTCGAACGTGCCTACACCCAAGATGGTTTTGTGGACTTCCTCCAGCAGCAGGAGGGCACCCTCGATCCCAAGGCCTGGGGTGGAGTTTAAAATCTGGACGATGCAGGACCAAGATTGCTAGCCTTTTTTTTGGGTTCTTTTGTAACTCAGCCAAGGCCCGCATTGGCTCTGGCTTCATCTTCCGAGGAGCGGAGTCCAAGGGCCACGTGACAGGCCACATCAACTGGCACCTCTCCGTCCCACGAGGTGGCCACTGCGAGCCCTTCATGCAGGACGTGGCCTATGTGGGCATTGGTGTGGATGAGTGCGACAAATGTCCAGGTGGCGAGGTGGATGTAGACATTGGCATGGTGCTCCTCAGTTGCAGCCGTGCAGGCACGAAGGCCCTGGGCGGTGCCGGGAAATGCAGATACGTGGACCACATGAATTTCGCCCACAAGTCCACTCACAACAGCTACGGAATCTCAGAAGATGATCGCTCAGGCGAGGGCGAAGGGGATGACGAGTGGGCCTTCCTAAATCTTGCGGGCTTGAGGACTCGGGGAGTGACGCATGCCTTGGTGGTCGCCAACATCTACGGCTGCGCCAGAGGACGTCCCAGCACTCCTATCGGATGGCAGGATCTGGAAGGCGCCTTCCTGCGCGTAGCGGGCTCCTCCGCACACAGCAAGGCCTTTTCCAATGCGGAGACCATCGGCTACATTGACTTAGATGGGATGACCGGACCTGCCAAGAACGGAGCAGGACTTGTCATGTTCTACCTCTCGGAAGATGGTTCTCTGGCAAAGCCCAGTGAAATGGTCCGCACGGATGATGCCGCACACAGCGGAAGCCACTGGAAGATGGCGGTGGTGAAGAAGCCATATGAGGGACACGTTCTGGATTCCCAAAATGCCCTGGCATCCTTCGGCTTGCAGGTGCTGTCGACGCCAGAGGCTAGCCTCCCGGAGCAGGTCTCCGAAATGAGTCTCCCTACTGCGCTTGGCACGGAACAGGACACCGGAACAAACACCGCTGAACTGCAGCCTGTGCTCCTGGATGGCATGTCTGCGGCCAACGACATGCACTTCTCCGATGAGACAGCCCAGGAGCGACATGCCAAGGAGATGCCTCCACAAGAGTTGTGGAACAACTTGGCAGCCACGCTGCCTGAAGGCCCCCCTGGCACTGACTCCTTTTGCGCACCGGCTTTGGCAAGTAAATAGGCCCCAACTCTTCCCAGCGCGGAAGACAGCCGGCCACTCGTCAAGAGGCAGAAGAAAGACCGGCGTCAAGCAAAGGGCATGTGCAGAGCTGTGCAGAGCTGTGCTGAGCTGCGCTGAGCTTTGCTGAGCTGCCTCATTTGCAAACGCTTGCAAGCCTGCAGGCTCACCGGAGCAAGGCCTCCCAAAATTGGATTCGAGGTGTTTTAGCGACAGGGGTGTGTATCTCGGGGTGTGGAGGCAGCGGGATGTCGATGCCGAAGCACTTCTGCTGAGCCTGTCTGTAGAGCCTCCGTCGCTTGGTGTCTTTTGCTCTCAGGTGCAGCTCCGGGGCAGCAGTTCTGTTTGCAAGTTGAAGGCCGAGTCTTTGGTTGAGCCGCAGGTGGGCCCTGGGCCTCAGCCCTGCTTGCCATGGCATGGCGGCATGAGCAGGGTCGGACTGGATGCAGGTGCGAGAGGACTGCGAGGTTATCACAGCCGATGCGCTGCCCGTGAAAACAGGCAGAGGCCGCTTTGCCTTCTTAAACTTGTTTGCGCTGAATCTTTGGGCAGCAATTGGCAGATTTCGCCTGAGGTTTCATGTATTTATGTTCCAAGAATACCATGGTTCCATCTGGGCTGCTGCCGTTGGTGGTGCTGGCAACCTACTGCAAGCAGGAGGCCGCAGAAGTTTGCACGTCCGCTTGGCTGGGCCGGTTTCTCGTGGACGGGATTTGCCTGGAAAGGCCCAGCAGAGCTCAGCATCGGAGTTCAAGCTGAAGGTCCGCTTCCATGGGAGCTGGGAGGAATTCAGTTTGCAAGCTCATGATCTGCGGGCCCATTTCTCAGAGCTCGGCGGAAAGCCCGGCTGGTGAATTTTCACATTCCTAACAGTAGAGCATGTGGCCGAGGTGTTCAGCGTAATTGAAGAAGTTCGGAACAACATGGACAAGGCCACCGGCACATGTATGCCGTTCCGAGCCTTGATGCCCGTCCAGCTGCAGTGCAGCCCAGGAGTTTGGACCACACATCTCCCTGACTCGACGCAAGCAGATTACTGTAGAGCGGGCTGCCAGGATCTTAATTGCATACCTTCGGTGAAAGCGCATTGGACCTGTGTGATTAGCCCAAACATCCCGGCGGTGGCTGAACGTTGAGGCATCTGTTCGGCGTCTGATGGACCAATTGCATGGTGGAGAACCTCCAGTGCGAAGTATGGTTAGGCCAAGCGAGGATTTTGTGACGAGTTTGTTGCCCTCTTTAAGTTCTCTTGGGCTGCAATTTTGATGCAATGCCAGAAACATGGGCATTGGTAGGGGCAAGAGAATCGCAGGAGTAGGCCGTGGCGGCAGCATCTTTGTGAATTCGGTCTGGGAGATGTCGCCGGCATTTGTCGAAAAATTCTGGGTTGCTGCTGTCTCTCTGTGTGCGTGATTAGCTACCGGACTCGTGAGCTGCTGAGTCTGTGAATGTCTTGCGCATACAGCGATCAGCATAAGCATCGGTCCAATGCTATCGCGAAGCAGTTGAGCAGGCTTCAAGAGAGCCGTACCTTTGTCAGTCCTGCTTTGTGTCGCGATGTCGCCGGCACGTGTCCGGCAGGAATGTGTAACACAACATATTAGCTCACGGTAGTACGCTTGCGCAGTGGTCCGCACAGTCTCGCGACCACAAAAGCTTGATGCTAAGGTTGCTACAGGGTGAAACACATAATACATAGTAAGCGCTGCCATCACGGAGCAGCTGATTGGGAGGGACTCGGATGCGGAGCGTGTAGGCGATTAAGTGCGAGAGGATGGGGATTGCCAGAATGCTGCTTGTGGTCACCTCCAAGCTAGCTACCCAAGGATTCCCGCAAAGCTCCCAAAACTCATGAGCCAAGCGCAGTGATCCTCGAATCACCTAGAAGATTTATGCAACTAAGCCATCTTTTTTGCCAGAGGGCGGCAAAGTGTGCCTCTTCCTCTGCAGTGCTCAGGGTGGGCAGTAAGCTGAGAGGCTGCATTGTGGTCCAGAGGATGGGCGTTGTTATTGGTTGCTGCGGCGAATCCTTTTGAAGGGTTGACATGCATTGAAACAGGGCAATTGACATGTCGTGCTTGACGAAACAGTGTCCATTGTGCGACAGAACACGCAATCAGTCAACTACGACTTGTTGCATCGGTTTGGAGCCTGTCGTTTGCATGATGGTGCATCATGGTTTTGGCTCGAATGGGTGCAGTAGTTACTGTACAATGTTTGAAGGCCACCGAAACCATTCTACGAGATGGCGTGCCCAGTAGAGTTCTCTAGCACAGAAAACCAACGAGTCGACAACGACGAGAGTGGTTGCAATGCGTGCCTTAAACATACCGAGCAAGGTTCATGTTTGTTGATCATATCTAGTCTCTGCACTTGGAACTGACGTGGCCATAGCCCATCAGCTGAATTCGCAAGACGCTGCTGCCGTTAGACAGCGGCGGCAGCAGGCACGCGGTCTCAATGGGTGAACCCCCTCCGAGGTCATCCTCGTGTTGTCCAATGCCGGCCTTCTGCCACCCCTAAAGGTCGGACCGGTGTTCCATGATGTTCCATGCGTGACAGTTCTTTTAATCCTTGGGGGCTGTCGCGATGGCCGTACCTCCTGCGGCCTCGGACCTGAAAGCGGCGCTGAAGCTCAGAACGGCCGGCAGCCCAGCTTTTGAGCTCCACTTGCCCATCAGCATAACGGTGCTGGCTGTTGTGTCTTTATGCATTGGCCGACTTTGGCGTCTTGGCTTGAAAGAGTACTTCTTCGCTTCCCACGCGTCCTTCGCAACTATCCTTGCCATGTCGTTTCTTCAATCCATTCTGGCTCTCGCCATTTTTCTGCGCATGCTGAACGGAGCCCTCGGCGCGCGTGTGGATGGCGTGAGGGCTCATCTCGATCGCCTGCGTCCCAGGGGGGGCCATGTCGAGGACCCCTTTGGCGACCCCTTTGGCGACATGCTGCCCCCTATGCAAGGCAATCCCCTGGTGGCCGCCGCGTCGCGCAATCAGGTCCAGGAAATCCAGTCTCTGGGACAGTCTCCAGCTCCCACCTCGCCTGAAGTGATGATGCAAGAGGAGCGCATCTTGGCTTCTGAGTCTCTGGTGGATGAGCAAGTGGAGTTGAACCAGGAAGAGCGGATGGAGGTGCAGTGCGTGGGCATGGAGCATCTGCGTGAGGTTACGACCTACGAGAACGAGCAAGCGGAGGCGGCCAATGAGATCAAGAACATTCGCAGCTTCCAGCCCACGGAAGCCGAACACAAGTGCCTGCCCTTGCACCTGCGCAACAAGAAGTTGCCAGGCAGATTCTTCAAAGATCATCCATCATGGGCAAACCCGCCCCCGTTTCCAGAGCGTCTTGGGGAGATCGTGGTGGAAGGCGTCCATCACACCGACAGGACGCCCACTGGGCACCATGTGGTCCTGGAGCTCGTGGGCTGTACCAGCTGTGAGAACGACAAGACGAAGACGGTGGAATGGGGCGGCTTGCTGGCCATCGACGAGTCCGGCAGCTACCGCAAGATGTATCGCAAGTCAGGTTCTTTTGGTGGGACCGACAATTTTGGCGGCACTCATTACCGCATGGGTGACCGGGTGCCCATCGTAGAAGCCCCTGACCGTTACAAGAGTGGACGGACTTATCCACGTCAGTGGAGCACGAACGGGGTGCCCACAGAGGATCAGAAGTATGTCAAGACCAACAAGTATAAGTACAGCTCCTTCACGTTTGACTCCTCCATTCTGCCGGACGTTCGCCAGATGGCGGGGGAGGCAGTGGCCAGCAACGCCAATGTGGACGCGAAGTTCGTGCATGAACATGAGGCAGAGGAGCTGAAAGTGTTAAAGGAGCTCAGAGAACAAGAGAAGCGCATTCCTTTCAACCACAAGCTGGAGCAAATGCACATGCACATCTACATCTGTGAGGAGCAGGGAAGCGGTCTGATTTGTCCAGAGAAGCCTGCTGAAACTCTCATCGTTCATGACGGTGCTTTGGCGTTCGACAGTGCCAAGACTGCCACCTTTGATGAGCTTGGTAAGCACTCAGCGACTTGCACCTATGGGGAATGTATGAAATCGCCCAGGGGTGTCCAGTTGAAGGACAAAGTGCTTCCGTGGACGATGTGCACAGGATGCACCACCGATCGTCCCTGTGGTACGCACAGCCGTGCAATTCCGCACAAGTCCTTGGAGCTGCAGAACTATTTCAACTGCCTGGTCGAACGTGCCTACACCCAAGATGGTTTTGTGGACTTCCTCCAGCAGCAGGAGGGCACCCTCGATCCCAAGGCCTGGGGTGGAGTTTAAAATCTGGACGATGCAGGACCAAGATTGCTAGCCTTTTTTTTGGGTTCTTTTGTAACTCAGCCAAGGCCCGCATTGGCTCTGGCTTCATCTTCCGAGGAGCGGAGTCCAAGGGCCACGTGACAGGCCACATCAACTGGCACCTCTCCGTCCCACGAGGTGGCCACTGCGAGCCCTTCATGCAGGACGTGGCCTATGTGGGCATTGGTGTGGATGAGTGCGACAAATGTCCAGGTGGCGAGGTGGATGTAGACATTGGCATGGTGCTCCTCAGTTGCAGCCGTGCAGGCACGAAGGCCCTGGGCGGTGCCGGGAAATGCAGATACGTGGACCACATGAATTTCGCCCACAAGTCCACTCACAACAGCTACGGAATCTCAGAAGATGATCGCTCAGGCGAGGGCGAAGGGGATGACGAGTGGGCCTTCCTAAATCTTGCGGGCTTGAGGACTCGGGGAGTGACGCATGCCTTGGTGGTCGCCAACATCTACGGCTGCGCCAGAGGACGTCCCAGCACTCCTATCGGATGGCAGGATCTGGAAGGCGCCTTCCTGCGCGTAGCGGGCTCCTCCGCACACAGCAAGGCCTTTTCCAATGCGGAGACCATCGGCTACATTGACTTAGATGGGATGACCGGACCTGCCAAGAACGGAGCAGGACTTGTCATGTTCTACCTCTCGGAAGATGGTTCTCTGGCAAAGCCCAGTGAAATGGTCCGCACGGATGATGCCGCACACAGCGGAAGCCACTGGAAGATGGCGGTGGTGAAGAAGCCATATGAGGGACACGTTCTGGATTCCCAAAATGCCCTGGCATCCTTCGGCTTGCAGGTGCTGTCGACGCCAGAGGCTAGCCTCCCGGAGCAGGTCTCCGAAATGAGTCTCCCTACTGCGCTTGGCACGGAACAGGACACCGGAACAAACACCGCTGAACTGCAGCCTGTGCTCCTGGATGGCATGTCTGCGGCCAACGACATGCACTTATCCGATGAGACAGCCCAGGAGCGACATGCCAAGGAGATGCCTCCACAAGAGTTGTGGAACAACTTGGCAGCCACGCTGCCTGAAGGCCCCCCTGGCACTGACTCCTTTTGCGCACCGGCTTTGGCAAGTAAATAGGCCCCAACTCTTCCCAGCGCGGAAGACAGCCGGCCACTCGTCAAGAGGCAGAAGAAAGACCGGCGTCAAGCAAAGGGCATGTGCAGAGCTGTGCAGAGCTGTGCTGAGCTGCGCTGAGCTTTGCTGAGCTGCCTCATTTGCAAACGCTTGCAAGCCTGCAGGCTCACCGGAGCAAGGCCTCCCAAAATTGGATTCGAGGTGTTTTAGCGACAGGGGTGTGTATCTCGGGGTGTGGAGGCAGCGGGATGTCGATGCCGAAGCACTTCTGCTGAGCCTGTCTGTAGAGCCTCCGTCGCTTGGTGTCTTTTGCTCTCAGGTGCAGCTCCGGGGCAGCAGTTCTGTTTGCAAGTTGAAGGCCGAGTCTTTGGTTGAGCCGCAGGTGGGCCCTGGGCCTCAGCCCTGCTTGCCATGGCATGGCGGCATGAGCAGGGTCGGACTGGATGCAGGTGCGAGAGGACTGCGAGGTTATCACAGCCGATGCGCTGCCCGTGAAAACAGGCAGAGGCCGCTTTGCCTTCTTGCCGGAGCAAACTTGTTTGCATTGAATCTTTGGGCAGCAATTGGCAGATTTCGCCTGATCATGGTTTTGGCTCGAATGGGTGCAGTAGTTACTGTACAATGTTTGAAGGCCACCGAAACCATTCTACGAGATGGCGTGCCCAGTAGAGTTCTGTAGCACAGAAAACCAACGAGTCGACAACGACGAGAGTGGTTGCAATGCGTGCCTTAAACATACCGAGCAAGGTTCATGTTTGTTGATCATATCTAGTCTCTGCACTTGGAACTGACGTGGCCATAGCCCATCAGCTGAATTCGCAAGGCGCTGCTGCCGTTGTGATCACTTCGTTCAAGACACAAGTGTTACCGTCTTACTTATCCTCTTGAAACAGGCCACCCGGCCGCTGCTCAAGTCCATGCATGTTTTGCTCACTTGCGGAGGCGTCGGATGGGCTAGAAATTCCTTTGCCTCGCGTCTGTACACAATATCAGTGACCGTCGCGGATCGGCTAAGAAGTTCTCAGGTCTGCTTCCCAAGAGCGCGCTTGGCATTTCTGTGGCTCTGACATTGGTTTGCAGCATCCAGGCCTCCTCCCGTTTAGCGTGTATTGTCTGGCTCGTTCAAGCTCGGACGAGGAGGTAAGTTAAGCATGCAGCTGAGCTCGTGATTTTGACCGTGGTTTGGGATCGACTTGGATTTCGCGTTGGCCGTGGGATCGTAGGCATCTCCCTCGCGTGGTCATGGTTCACAGGCTGCTTCCAATGTGACAGCGGGCTTAGAAGTGGATCTGTCCTACAGGGAGGCAGGGGCAACTCAAGCCGGAGCAGAGAGCTCAACAGCTCTGCTTCTGACTTTTGGAGTCAGGCTTCGTCAGCTCCGTGGACTTGGGCGGCTCACAGCCACTCGGATTAAGTTGGCCATAGTTGGCCACTTCCGTTTCGGATGCAAAGCCACATGCTTCCCAGGTGAGCACACTGCACGATCCAACGTGGCCAGCCCCTCGAGAGTAGGGACAGTGTTGCTTGTACTGCTCGTGGTGTCGATCGCCTCTGTTCGCCGCCTTTTTGCCCAAGACGAGTGGGACAGGGTAGGACGTCGAGGGAGGAGCGTTGCTCCCTAGCAAAAGCTTTGTCAGAATCGTTCTTCTGGTGGAAAATGGCAAACACTGCTTCGGGTGCATGGCTTAGGCGGTTTGATCGACGTGCCGTTACGTGTGTCGTCAAAGCGCACTGATTGAGGCTTCCTCGAGGATGCTGCTTACGACAAGTGTCTTGGTTGCACCAGCCAGGTCAAGCAGCTCAATTGCAGGCGCCGGGATCCAGGATTCATGCGTGCTACTAAGGATTTTGTACGTGAGCAAAGACAGGCTGGAGGTGCGGTACTGAGTTCGGCCGATGGCTGAAGCGCAAGCTCTGCTTGCAGATTCTCAGGCTATGAAAAGCAAGCTCAAGAAGAAAGCAGCGGTTCGCGCCCTGCAGTAGTCGTGAATGAGAGTGCAAAGTTCTTCGGCAAAGGCTGACGGTTTCGCTTGCCACGGCTACTCAGGACGTTACCAAAGAGGACGTCAAGGCTTTGATGCCACTTGTTTGCACCAGTGTCTGCCAGTTCAATTGAGTTCATGCTAGCTGTGCTTGTATGTGTCGAATGATTCCAAAGTGTCCCAGCAAGGTATCCAGATGATATGGAAGATGGCTCCATGCTGGTCCCGGTTGATGTGTCGGGCGAGCCAGAAGATTTTCCGACTACTCCCGAAGAGCTCACGGCGAAGGCCACTGCTCTTTGTACGCCCTCCTAGTGAATACTTCGCCTTGCTGCGAGCAGGTCGAGCCCAAAGAGGCAGTCACAGCTCTGATAAAAGCACACGATGCATTTGTGCCTCGGCGATCCCCCAGAACAGCAACTATGGGCCAAGTCACGGGACACGGATTTGTTTGCTCTGAGGAGAAGAACAAGTCCAAGTTCAGCAAAAACAAGCTCTTCGACTGTCGAAGTTTCAACGTTGGTTTCCACACTTATGGGCAAGGAAGTTTGACTGGTGCCTATTGTGTGTGTTGAACTATGCTCGTCATTCCGGGACCAAGGAGACCCATTCCAATGACAGTGGGCAGCTTTGCTGCAGCTGGGGCAATACTCTCACCGAACTCCACGAATCAATTCTCCAGGTGACTGGCTGACGCACGTGTCCATGGAGGAGGATGGTGGTGAGGAGGGCGGTGAAGAAGAGCAGCTGGAGACAGACGAGGCAGTTTGCCGTTTCCTTTTTGGCTGCTTGCCACCTTGTGCCAGCTAGGTGATCGAGCCATCGCCAGTGAAGAAGCGCAGAAAGCCCTGAAAGGATCCTAAAGCTAAGTGTCATTGTCACTGGGGTTGGACACACCTGGCAGTCCTGTGGTTTGTTCTTGTAGATCAAGCATGTTTAGATTGCCTTGTTTTGCAGCAGAGCGCCTCAGTGTGTCCAGTTCATCGAGGGGAATGCTGTGCGCGTATGCATCATGGCATTCAGATGTGTCCGCAAAGCGCGTGCTGCGCGACGGCGGTTGATGCGCTGGTGGGGTGACGGCGAAAAGCCGGCTTGATCGGAGTTTCTATCGCTTGTCAGCCAGAGATTTTCTGTCCAACTGCCTTTTTGTTTAAGGTCGTGGCACCAGGTCAAGTGACTGGCCCTGCCGTGCGCTCACTGTCGATCAGATGGTCAGTCGGTGACTGTTGCAGCCTGCCTTCAGGCCCGCAGGCTGCAAGACCCCAAGGCGAGAGTCTAGAGCAGATAATCGCATGAGTATAATGAGCTTAAAGTTCACTGTAGCAGGTCATCACCAATGAGCCCTGCGCTCAGCCGGGAGCTGCCCAACTTGTCGAGCACGCCTTGCGGAAGGGAGCATCGCCCATCTCGCCCAGGCTGGATTACACCCGAACGTCGATTTCGTTTACCTTTCTAGATGATGTTGAACCGCCGCTGCAGTTATCAGCTCAGGGGAGCCCATAAAAGACAGATCCACGTGCTGTGTTTTACCTGAACACCACAACTCAGGTGCCAGCCTACCGACTGTCAACCAACTGCCACCGGCATTTATGCGGGTGTGACTATCTCACAGGTGGAGGCTGGGTCGTGCATCTCCCATGACTCCCGGTTGTTTGTTGCATCATATTTGTGGCGCCCAGATTATCATTGACCCCGACACCTTCAACGCACCTGCTGCGAAATTACGAGTAGTTTACGACGAAGTAGACCGGGTCTGGGCCTCAGGACGCGGGGCTTGGCCGGTCCACAAGGAAGCAAACGGAAGCGGCAGAACATTAGTGACATTAGTGTTGTGGATAGAGTCAATGGGTTCCTATGACAGTTTGCTTCCGGTGATCGTTAAAAGACTTACAATCCTCTTTTCGAGAGATGCTCTCTGCATGCATCACAGCTCGAGATTTCATCCCACTTCTTTGAATCAGTTGTCTGTCGTTGTTGCTGTCGGTGCTGAATCCATGAAATGCATGTCCCGAGGGATTCCAAGTGCCGAGGCCGGCGCCAACCTTGGCCAGTGCCGCTATGGAAACTTCCCCTACGGAGCGCATTCGGCCACCGTGAACCAGCCATGGCTCATGAGCTTAGAGAGAGCTCAAAGCACCTTCCATGCGGTCTGACGCTAATCAAAGCCTTGCTTAGGTCTGGTGTGGGTGCCTCCACTATCACGCTAGGCCCAGATGATGAAGGTTGTTTCCTTCCACTTACTGCTGCAAGTCTGATGTCTTGTGCAGATGGGAGTATGCAAGCAAAGATCGATCTGGCAACCTTTCTTCCACTGACGCGGCATTCTCAAGCTGCCGGCAAGCTGCAGTGCATGCAAAGGCACAGTTTCAATGAGATCCAACTATCTGACAGGTTCAAGATGGGGGGCATCTACCACTTGTGCTACTCGGATGATGGTTCCTTTGATCCTGGGCACACGGACATCGTGCCTCAACGGATAGAGGCGAGACCTGGAGATGATATGAGTTGCTCCAAATCCTTGCCAAGCTTGCATCAAGGTCTACGGCATTTATGATACCCGTACCGAGTGTGCGGAAGGTCGCCCTGGCTTGTCCTCATGCTGAATTGCGTCTCTGTCTGTGTGTCGGTGTGTGTGCCTGTGGCACGTGTGGTCTCTTTGCGTGACAGCTGCACATGCCTGCGTGCTTGCACAGATGAGACGTGTCTGACGAAGCGACCGTACAAGTGCTTCTTGCGACGGCAAGCCTTCAACAACATGGAAGATGTCGGGGTCTCAGGCATGCAATCTTGACCGACTGCACATGGCCGAAAGCAGCACAAGCCAGTCAAGAGAAGCAACAAACACCAACAAGCATCGGATGCGACCCACCGGCGTTTTTGGTAAGGGTCGGGCCGCGCAGAAGAACCCCGCGCCAGCAGCTGAACCAAGAAGCAACCTGTGCCGGACACATACCGGGCGAACGAAGGATCAAACCTCGTGTGCAGGGGGACCCTAGTTCTGAATCATTCAGCAAGATATATCAGGAAGGAAATGCAAGGAAGCTTGCCTTGGAATGATGATTGTGGTCTTGGACAGGGCGGGGGGCACTCTCTCCGCATATTTCAGGACGAACAACAGAGCTTTGGGTGTCCCGAGCCCGAGAGGGGGGCTGCTTACGGCTTACGTAGATTTATTCCATCCACTTGTCGGGGGCCCCACCTGTTCACTCTGGCCGGGTCGCTTATAACTGCCGCGGCATCTTTGCTGTTGAAAGTCGTCTAGCTGCTGCGGCCAGTCTCCAGCCCGAGGCCTATGATGGCACAACATCTTGTGTCATTGACTACAGCTACGACGGAGCAGGCGCTCTCGGACTCGGACTAGACCGAGATTCCAAGTTGGAGGCTTTGCGTGAAGCCTTCGCCAGGCTTCAGAGGACTTCCTGGTGGAGGCAGAGGCTCTTGGACCGGTGAGTTTGCCACCAGTGCAGCACTGAGGTGATCTAAGAATTCAAGCGGGCTCTGCTTGCAAGTGTTGCCTACCGAGATTATGATTCTAACGGCATGGTCACCACAGAGATCTTGCGGTCGTGCGGCTCTAGTGGTGTACGCAGCTAAGTGATTTCAGATCACCACCGCGATTTAACTTTTTGAAGTCTTTGCATGTCTAAGTTGGGCGACTTCCCTGCGGCGTTTCTTTGCAATGCGGATGGTCAATGTGGCGATCTGGCCACGAGGGACCGCTTGCTTGTCATTTCGTGTCGAGCCTGCCCTTGGCAAAGTTGGAAGCAGAAAACTCGTGCAGAATCCTTACATCGTTCCGGACCCGGTGCATGCTTACAAGCGCACTCGTCCCAGCCGGCAGCATTCAAGCGGAAAGAACCTGCAATACCGGCGAATGCAGCAAAGTCATTTTCCGCCTGAGGGATGAATGTTCCTCCTGGACGACCGGACTTGCAAGGGCCGACCTTCAAGGCCTATGCAGTTGCAGCAGGGATCCCGGGAAGCCCATCATCGATGATGATCATCCAGCATCGCATGCTTCATGAGAGCCGACGCTAGCTGAGGCGTGCTACTGCCCTGATTTCCAGAGATGTGACTCTTTCAGCCCCGACTACGTGCAGCAGGTGGGAAACTTGGGGCTTTGCGTAGGGGCAGTTCGCGGCTTGCGTGCGCAGGTGGGGCTACTCTACTTCTTCGCAACCAAGGCCCTTCGATGCTCTTCGACCTTCCGACCTGTGCTTTTGACGAACTCGCGCGTGAAGGTGTGTCCCAACGGCTTCGAAGCCGTGGCATGCGCACTGGACTTCACAGGTGCAGGGTCCATGGGTTGGAGAGACAAGACTTTACTGGCACCTCCCTCCACCTGAGGTGCTGCGCCGCAACACCGATTTGCATCATCCTTAGCTCAGGGCAGCAGCGAAAAGCACTTCGTATAGTGGAACGGAGGAGGAGGAGACCGCAAAGCACTCGCTTTTGTCAACTCCCGGAGGCGCTGAAAGTGGAATGTCCCAGCACGGCCTGCACTTTTGCAGCGACAAGCCGCATCAAAGTGGTGATGCAGGAGGCCGGCTTCTGAAGAAGGCACTTCGCCCTGCTGTCGTTTTGAATCCAAGCTGAGGCCAACAACAACCTTCCGGACTGGGATCCTTCGTCGGGATGTGGTGCTGCAGTACATGGCGTCAACGCATTGGGTGTGCAGGTGCGGTTGGATGCGCTGTGTTCGTTGTGTCGACTTAGGACTTAGGACTGCGCAAGGTTTTGCCATCAGACGACAACCCTGATGTTGCTCAGAGCTTGGCCGATGATGACAGACCCGTGTGCATCTGTGGTGCTTGACCATCTCCTGAGGCTACAATGAATGGTGGCTTGCGCCAGGACATCAGTATTGTGGTTCTTGTCGGCAAGGACAAGCTTGCAGATTTTTGGGCTCCGTCTGCGCCAGGACTACAAAATCTGGAACTTCAAGAACTCCTCCTCGGGCCTGATCTTTGACACCAAAACATCTGGTTTCCAATTCAGGCCAGATCGCAGCGTTGCTGAGACGCACGTGTGTGGAAGCATTGTGTTGATTTTAGCAAGCGACACCGTGGAATTTGAGTGAAAAACCCCCGCTGCACTCTCCTTCGCAACATGTTGGCTTTAGAGAAAGGGACCAGTCCCAGTTTTGAAAGCCCGGCCGGGCTCTCGGGCTCTGGGCCGGGGAATGACGACTCCTGACCTTTTCACGACCGCACCTTGGCTGCAAGTTCAAGTCTCTTCCCTCGAAAGCACGAAGTGGCCCTCAAAAGCGCGAGGTTGGTTTTGAAAAGAGCAAGATTGGAGCAAATGCTTGGGACTCGGTCGCTGCATGGTGATGGCATCCAGGCAAAATGAGGCATGGCATAAAGTGTTCAGAGACAGAGCTGCGAGGACACTGAGCTGGGTTATGCGCCGCTCGGACAGCATGAGTTGCCGCAGTTTTCTTTCCGTCCTGCACGTAGCCTCCCCAAGGATCAAGAGGACGAGATTGATTGGTTTGCTCGTCGGCAGTCTTGGCTGCATTGGGATCCTCGCTCTTGTCGGCGTCTGGTCGCAGTTTGAGTCGACGGCTCAGTTCAGTATCAGCCCCTGACACTCGTGTCGAAGAAACTCCGGCCAGGATCCATTTGGAACGGAGGAGCCTGCATCGAGAGCTCCGAAAAGAGGAACATCATGCAGCCTCAAAGTTGGCGCAGGCCAAGCCGAGCGAACGAGCGAAGCAGCAATGTCAGTCAAGGCGACTGTGGCAACTTTCCCCGCCTGGAAGGTTGGAATGGAGCTGTGGTCCGAATACCGAGACGACATCCATGAATCGCACGAGGCTTGCGGTGTGCCTTCAGCCTTCTGCCAGGCCAGAGGCAGTTTTAGAATGTCAGCAGGCGCAGATGCTCATGAAGCTGCTCAACGTGACATACCAGAGCTTCGAGGTGCGATTCACTGCGATGTGAGAGGAAGGCCTCATTCCATATCAAGGCCAACCAATCTTGCAGGCTCGGGTGAAAGCCACCGTGGATGAAACGTCCAAGGATCTTGGCTTAAACAAAGAGAAGGCCGGAGTTTGTGAGGTCGGTGAACACAAGTGATCATCAGTGCAGTATCTTGCCGTCGGGTGCAGGCAGCCAAGCTGGCTGACACCCTTCTGCATCTGGTGACGATCTTAGTGATTGAAGCTGTCTCACCTGTTTCTCGAATGATTTTGGCCATCCGAGGTTGCTGATCAGCAGCAGATGGGGCTCAAGCACACAAAAAGGTCCCCCGCCACCCCTGGTGCATCCGTTTTGAGATGTGAAAAACCCCTCGAGGTTGGTGGATCACCTAGTCGAGGCTGGCAAGCGTGCCGTCCCGCTGGAAAAGCACACAGAGAAAGAGGCCCGGTCCGGCCCCACTGGATCAAGTTTCCTTTCTTTTTCTTTCTGCTTGGTCAGTAGTGGCACGTGCAGGTGTTGCAGGAAATGCAGCAAGAGGAAAAGATGATAGAAGAGGACTGCCATGAATGCAGGCAGCAACAGTAGCTGGGCTGCTTGTGCCGCCGTCCCTTCAACAAGGAGGGTGAACCTGAAGATGCCCTCCCAGGCAGCGGGTGGAGTTGTCGATGAATTTGTCGGGACATGCTCTTTGTCTGAAATCTAAAGTCCTCAGGTGGCAACGAGACGGGCGACCCCTTGAAAGGCACCTTGACGGCATGCGTAGAATTCCGATTCGAGCACTCGATCCGATTCGGCCTTGTGTTCCGAACACCCGAGATTCGGGCCTGCAGCTGTTTAAGCACGCCAGCGATATCCAGTGATGCAAGCACCAACGCGACCCAAGTACGGCGATTGAAGGAGGCGCGATTCGCGAGCCGACGGCATTCGGCTGGCCGATCGTTTTCTCCTATTTTGCGTACATGGGCAGTGCGCGCAGCAGCAAGCAGGGCAGGTGAGCAACGTGCTGCCAATGCAGGGGGGTTCGGTCGCACCCCCAATTCAAGCACCAACCATCCAAGCAATTTAGGGTGGGGGCAGGTTTGGGTTCAGGTTGTTGAGTTTGGGGTTTTGGGGCTTATGATTTGGGGTATTACCAGGCAAGGCATTCCGAATTTTCGGGTTTTAGGGTTTAAGGTTTCGGGCTTGGCTCTGCTTTCGGCGTTGACGGTTTTGGTTTTTTCCGGCTTTAGGGCTTAGCATTATTGGTTTGGGGCTTTCTTGGGAAATTGGGTTTAGGGTATCAACAGGCCAATGGGTTTGCCGGTTGGGGGTTTTCTGATTTGACGTTTTCGGGTTACAGTGCTTCATTTGAGGCCTGAGAGAGTTTGGGAGTATCAGCAGTCCTCCTCTTCCCTGCTGTCCGGCTTTAGCAGCCATGCAAAGTGGCGATTGAATTCCCACTTGTAGGCAAGTCAAACCATAGCAGCCTAGGCAGTTGGTGCTCGAATCCTGCACTTTCGCCTCCCCCGGTGTGTGAATCCTCGGTGTGGGAACCCTTGGGCAGATGTCGAATCGGCAGTTTCCAGTGCACGAATTGGAATCCCATCTGAGACCGTGCATGACCGACATTTACAGAGAAGGTGCTGTGGTGATTCAGAAGCCGCCGAGGACTGCTAGACGGCTTCTTCTGGGTCTTCAACGACTACGAGAGGACGTCCGTCGTGTGTTCCTTTTCTACCAAGCCACTGGTGTCAGTCTTCTGTGAGTTCTGGGAATCGTGTGCGGCAGGGAGTTCTCGGGAAAGCCCCGCTCGATGCTTCACCCGGGCAACACAGCCTATGATGCTCTCAAGGTCAGAACTTGTGAGTCTCGGACCGTCCTTTTGAGTCCTATTCCTGGACAGTCACTCAACGACAAGATGAACGACTTGACCGAAGCACAGATCGCCGAGGAGCCTTTCCCTCAGTCTCACCGTACGGAGAGACCCGGCCCCGGCTGTCCCATTGCGCCTCGCTTGCTGTAGCCGGCTGTAACACTCCAGGTTGGACAAGATTGACCTGAGCGCTGTGGGCGCCGGCCTCGGCTCTGGAAGGGTCTTGCCGGCGAAGGACATCGTGGAGGAGACGAGACGCTGCTCTCAGGAGAAGGGGAAGCCCCCGAGACCCTTTGACCTTTCTCTGCAGGAGCTGCTGATGATCGGCACCATACCACACAAAGAACTTCGAGGTCTAGAGGAGGCACAGCTTGCCCAAATTTCGCTGCGATCTTCTGCTTTTCCCTCGAGCAGCGCGGGAGGCCTGGAAGTCAGGGCAGCAGGACTGCTTTGGCTGCTTCGCTCTGCACCTGATAAACGTTGTCACGAAAGCTAGAGTAGCTCTTCTGAAGCTTGCGGCTTGCGCCACAAGTGTCGGGAAAGAATTCCGGGGCTTTTTGGTTTGATGGACAAATCAATACTGGAAGGCCTCGAGGCCTTCACACGGATGCCGTCAGGGATCCGACTTCGCCTCTTGACTCCTTCACTGAACCCCTTGCTTTGCAGGCTCAGTGTTTTTGCTGCCCCGAAGCCCTGCAGTCATATAGGTCGGACTCAGCACTGCCAGCATTATGCCTCACTCCGGCAAACGAGGTAGTGTGGCAGTGCGCTAGCTTGAATCAAGGGCACTGATCAGAACACGCCACCTGGGAACTGTTTTGCTTCCTTACCCCTAGCATTCCTCGCCCCTTCTCAGATATCTGAATGTTAAGTCGACACTCACGTATGCTCTTTGGGGGAGGATTCTGTGCGGATCTTCGGAAGGTTGGCCGTGGCTTGGATTCAATACAGTCCTGCTGCGGTCAGGGACTGGTCCAGTGTCGTGGAGCCAAGGCCATGCATGAGCAGCACAGAATCCCATCTGGCTGGCTGCAAAAAGGCATCGACGAGGAGTCGGCTGCAATTTACTGGCCCTAGGGGTGGGAGTGGGCTGTTCAGCTTCGCTGCATACATTAGACTACATCACACATGCGCAATAAGTCCATACATGGTTCGATCACCCAGCCATGCTGCTCTCCTCTTTCAGGCTCCTTTGTCAGGCAAGTCCCGGTCCATGCGTCAACATATGCCATGTCTGGATGAACCACATGCATTTGAAGGAAGTTTTGCACAGTTTTCTGACAAGTATTTTGAGTAGTTTGAGAAGGACATCGAACAAACATGCAGAATGGCATCCATATAGTTGTTTACTGGCTTACTTACTACCGTTGAGTTTTGACCCGATGGATGTTGCTGCCAACGGCATCACATTGTTTTGGCATGGTGCACACATGGGTTGGAGTCGCTTCATCAAAATACCTGTAGATGCATCGGGCGAAGGCTGGATGCCCTCTTGTGGCGGTTCGCCCAACTGTTTCACCCACCCCGCCGCTTGAAAGTCGGCGCAGGCTTCTGGATTAGCCGACATCTGCACACCGCTGCCGCATATCTTGGCTTGCGTCTGTGCTTCAGCCTCGCATATGCACATCCTGTTCGTTTCTTACGGTACTGAATCCTCCAAGACTGCCGGAGACGTATCCTGTTTCGATGTTTGGCTCTCCACATGTCTTTCATCAGTTGCAGCGAGACTGATTTTCGAAGACCGCACGGCGTGCTACCGTTGGTTCACTTTCAACATCTTCCTAGGCACTGGTTTCATCCTCCGTGTTCCTAGTAGGACCCTCTGTTCATTGTTCATGTAATCATTGCACCCGCGCAGGATGAAAGAGAAGAGATCGCCGAAGAGGAGCAAGAAGAGAAGCACGAGGTGGAGACTCTGCACTTCCTTTGATGTTCACCTCTTGCGAGTCCGTGGCTTTGCAGGGAGAGGCGGCAAAAGCCTGATCCTGGGATCATGCTCACTGAGAGCAGCTAATGACCGACAGGTACATTTGATACAGTACCGCTTTCGTGCGAAGAACAGGTCAATGCTTGTTACGTTGGTATTTGCCCGATGAGCATCGCAAAATGTGGGGCTTTGCCTGTTCTGTTCTTGTCGCCACTAACTCTGTCTACAGTCGAAGGACATGTGGAGCTCTCCCAACTCTTCTGGTATCGGGTTGTAGGAAGAAGCAAACAGTCGGCACCGTAAAGCTCTGATTCGAAGAGTCGGGAGAGCAAACCGGGATGATTGCCATATGCTGGGCGACATTTTTCCTGCCCGGCACATAAGGGCATCTATTGTCCTTCTAGCAGGACACAAGTGGGTACCCAAGGGACGTGACCATCGTTTTCGCAAGAAGCTCATGCTTCACAAGTAGCCGGATCGTGTAAAGTTCACACCAATAGCCTGGCTGCGAACTTGCAGTTGGAGAGGATGAACCTCGAGATACTACGTAGCATGTCCTGCAAGACCTTATCATGATCTTCCTCTTCCTCTGCTCATCACAGCACAGGGCACCAGTGCTTACAAGGCCAAAAGCTTTGCAGCGCCGTGTGCGTCAGAAGCTGTCGAGCAACACATCGCTTTTGACTGAATGCAGATGTATGACCTCCATTCTGTGAGGACGGGTCCCACAGATCATGAGCTTCGCAGCCGGTACTCGGGAGAGACCTTCGACGCCCAGGGCTCGGCATGGGTCTGATGTAAGCGGGCCGAAAGATGCTGGACACTGATGAGGTCTGCTTCTGTGACGGTGGTTGCACGGTCACCGCGAATTGGTTCAAGGCATCCCAACTTCAAAGAACTTTGCGTCCTGGATTGGAAAAGCGAGAGGTCGGTCAGCTGCGCTTCGCCCCCTTCCAGCCTGTCAGCGCAGCCTCCAACGTCTCTGTCCTGTGAACCACTCAGTGTGCTGTCCTGCGGTTCCTTGGCAAACAAGTCGAGCCACTTTCCTTTCGTGTTCCACGTGTCACAGGCAGGACGAGTTTATCCTTGAGTACATGAACACTCCTGGAACTTTCGGCTTCTATCGTCCATGGGTCCACCGGGCTCTGATTCATTTGTGCATCTGGGAAGGCAGAACACAATTGGCTTTTGGCCAGGTTGACTACGGTGTCATGGGCTTGCAGGACCTTTGCGCTCCACAGCTGTTCAAGCTGTCGCCTTTTGCAGACTGAGCTCCGCACCCCCTTTCTTGGCACCTCCATCGCTTTTCAGGAAGGGGGTGCTTTGAAGCTGGTCTCGGATCCTGACTTGACCATGACGGACGAGGGCTGTGTCTCTGCGGAGTCCACTACCCAGATAGAGTTAAGCAGAACCCTTGCCCATTTTGGGTAATAATACCACCGGTCAACCCATTAGACGATTATTTCTATACTCCCCCCTACATCTCACTAACTATATCACCGCTACTACCCATTACCTATACAAGTATAGGAACAACCGACTACCCCATCCATATTTCCTAAGGTGGTATTCTCATCCCAAAATGGGCGAAAGCTCTCTCATAGCTTTTACTAGGTTTTGCGCGAAAGGTGTTGCATCACAGGTGTTGCACAAGGGGAGGTCAGAGCGCTACTTTTGGCACCTGCAGGCTCAGAACCGAAAAGGCAGGTCATCATGCAGGTGTTGTGTTCAACCAAATTTATGCCTCCTAAACCCCAAACCCTAAACCCCTCTACCAGGACAGGAGTCATCTCATTCCGCAAGCCCCATGTCGCAATGGGTTGACTGGTGGTATTATTGCACCCAAAATGGGCAGGGGTTCTGCTAACTGATAGATGGGATCCAGGGCTAGCGCCGAACCGCTTCTGCAACTGCAAGCTGGAAAACACGTAGCTGTAGGTATAGCCGAACCTTGGTGGACCCCAACACGCTGACCATCCAGAACGTGCTGGGCTCAGGGCCGGACTGCACTGCCGAAGAAGTGCTCGTAAGAGTTGTTGGCTGCTTGGCAACCCGTTCTCCGGTCGAGGCAGCTACAGCCTACAGCGGAAAAAACAATGCGGCTGCTGATGTAAACAAGCCCGGCTCTCGTGTGGCTCTTCTGCGAGGTGTGGCTAAGAGCGAACTGGCAGGCTCATGTTCAACAATGCAATTATGGCCAACACAATCATCGTGAACCAGGCTCGGCTTTGCGGTTGATGCATGCCGCTTGATTTATTGTTGAAGCACAAGAGCAAGAGACCATGTGGCGTGGTCTGTTGGGCAGGCTGGTTTCGTGGCGGTGTGTTACTGTGCACGACCGGTTGAAGACACTCCCGGAGCTGGAGCTTGAGTTGAGTAGGTTGAAATCCGACAGCCTCTGCATCCGAGCCTGTCTGCGGGTGGCTGAGGTCTGTGCCCACGATCAGTGGGTTGGAAACTCGGCCTCCTCCGTGCATTGCCGCTTTCCGACTGCGCCGTGTGAGAGTCAGGTGATGGTGAATCGCCTGACCATCAGAGGGCCGGGCCCTGGCCAAAGCTCCTGCCTCGGACCAGCTCAGGCTCACCGACAGCTCTGAAAGCAAACTGCTCTTTACTGACTGGCTTCAGGTTGGACAGTCTCCACGAATGTGACCTGGAAGCAATGTCTTTCCTCTGGCACGACTGGGCCATGGGCCATGGGCTGACAAAGGGGAGAGTCTACGCGCGAGGTCGTTTTCCGGATTGAGTATTCCGGATGGGGTCTGGCGAAGGCTGGAGAAGGGGATGGGTGTCCTCCTGCAGTGCAGCTCGTCGTTGCAGCTCGGAGTGAAATAGCTAAGCCAGCTAAGCTTGCCTCGGCGCACAGGATGACAAGGTTCGGATTATCCCGGCCACCTCCCAGTGCTCCGATGTCAACGGCAACCCGCGGGCGGCGTGGGGCGTCTCGACCCCGGCAGAAGCGCAGAGCACGCGCTCGCGCAACGTGTCCAAGGAACGAAAGAAGGAGAGAGAGAGAGAGAGAGAGAGAGAGAGAGGGGGGCGCTTGCGTGCTCCTTTGTCCGATTGCAAGCAAGAGAGAGAGAGATAGAGAGAGAGAGAGAGAGATCCGTCTGCTCCCGCCGGGGCATGCCCTCAAGCCTGGGGAAAGAAAGAAATGAGAGAGAGAGAGAGAGAGAGAGAGAGAGAGAGCGAGAGAGAGAGAGAGAGAGAGAGAGAGAGAGAGAGAGAGAGAGAGGAGAGGGAGAGGGAATTTTGTGATACGTTGCGATGTTTGTTCCTCTGCAGCCTTCAGCCTTCGGCAGCTCTGAGGTCACGAGCATCAAAGTTGGCTGTCCGCATCCGTGCTCGGAGGCTGGGCTCCGGCGGGCTCTGATACGGTCACGTCTCACGTCCTCCCCCTTCCCCTCCTCGCGGGCCTCGCATGCAGCGGAGCAGTGAAGGTCGGTGAGATCAACGACGTTCTGAACGGAGATATCTCAGCCCGACCCTCTGCAAGAGTTTCAGAGCTGCGAAACCGCAGATGCGGCTTCTGCCAGGTTGGTGTCCTCTCATCAGACTCCTACATGTGCGACATCCAGAATGAAGGCTGCCGAACCAACGACATCAAGGCGAATCGGCTGACAGTCCCCCACGCGGCGAATTGACACCATGCTGAGCTGCATCTCTCTCTTCGCAAAGAAGGTGAGCGCATAACATTACATCCACAGCTCTGACATCACCCAATACTGCTTGTCCCTACTGTATTGAACATGTCGGCCAGTAACAGCGCAATCAAGCACATGTGTTGAGAGGGCCGAGACTAGCGAAGACGTCGTTGACAGCACTGGCACCCTTTCGACAGGCGGTCACGGTGATGGATGAGTTCACCACAGAACTGGAGTTCGAGGTGGGGTTTCGTCCGACTGTAAGTCTTCGGTTCGATATCGAGTTGTACGGGCTTCGCCGCCCTGCGGTGGAACAGTCAGCATGTGAATATCAAGAGGCTCGGCATGCATTTTGACAGGCATCCTCCACTCTCTCAGATGGTGACTTGATCACTCTTGGTCTGGCACACGGCTTGGGCTGTCGTTCTTCTCTGTGTCCATAAAGCATGCTGCCCAGGGGAGAATTTCATATGCGCTCCGGGACAGACAGACGTCGTCTCGAACTTAGTAGCTTCATGTGCGAGAACCACTGTGACACGATCTTATTAGCTTGCTCTGGACATGTCCTCCAACGCAAGCTAGCAGACCATGTCCCTGTCAAAGGTTTGCAACCACGAGCGTCTCTCTGTGCTCAGGGCGCGCGTGCATATTCGGTTGTGTTTGGGGTGCTTGCTGCATGCTGCATCACATACGATTTGCATGCCAGGGTCGCTATGACCTCGCGGACAGACTGGACAACCACAACTCGGCCCCGAACGAGTACATTGCAGGTCGGACTGCGCCGGTTTTGTCGGACTCCATCCAACCCCTCTGTCAGGTCATGCTGTGACTGTGGATCCTACGGATTCCAAGAAGGCCACGCAACTCAATCGTGACCGGCCAAAGCCTTGCAAAGCAAATCCCAACAGGTGACTATTCGAGTTGGCTGGCCCGATCCAAAGCCACAGCTCTGCGCTGAGGTCTGCTCTCTTTCACAGCTTGTTGCCTTCGTGGCTCGTGACTCTCTTCGTTCTGCGAGCAGCATTCAGCCCCGCGAGCAAGCTTCAGTGAAACAGCAGAGTGTCAGCGAAAACTTCCCAGTAGCCTTTAAAGTTCGTTTGCCAGCGATGGCAACTGCCGACACATGAGCCCACAGGAGGAGCTCCTTCCATTGCAGTGCGAAAGATAAATCCATCATACAGCATACAGTGGTCTGCAGTGATACCGTTGCTTCGCTGACATGCAGCCCTTGAATTTGAAGGAGGCTCCATCAAACTCTATCATTCGTCTGATCTTGTTGCGAGTCTCGCAGTTGCAGCAAGGAGTTGCGAGTGGCAGTCTCCTATGGTGCGCTCGAGCCCGTAGCTGCTGCTTTGAAAGCAGGAGATGCCTGCACAATTGTGTAGCGATGCTGCTGAGACAGATTCGCGAGGAGCCAGCGTGCACGAACCTGGACCAGCCGGTGGATGGCTGCCGGTACACACGGCTGCCTCCTGCGGCAATCTTGGCACCTTGATTTGTTCATGTTGTCTGACATGTAGCCTAAGTGGGGCTTGTGTGAGGGTTTAACGAGCAGCCCTGTAACTGCTTATGCCCGAGGCATTCTGAAGCTGCTCATAGAACACGAGGCAAACATCCATCAAGCCACTTCAAGGCCGAATGTTCCATTGTCCGGCTGGACCGTTTGGAGAGTGCAATTTCTGCCAGTTCGTTCCGACTCCTACTGTTAGCCGATATCGGGCTGAGGAGTGAAAGCTTTCCAGGTGTGTTTTGAATGATGGCAGGTTGGGTGCACAGCCGCTGCATCTAGCAGCAAAAGAGGGTCACGTGGATGTAGTCGAGTTCCTGCTCGAACAGCGAGCTGCCTGCTGCTCAGCAGCTGTCCAACACGTGCGTACGCCCACGCTGCCGCCTTCCTCCTTGAAAGCTTGGCAGGATATCAACGCGAAAGATAGGAACTGGCAGACGCCGGTAAGCCTTGCCTGCCAAAAGGGGCGTCTGAAGGCGGAGCTTTCGGCATCCTACAGAGTTCGGGATCTTGTTTGCAGTCTTGAAGAGGTCGTGGAATTTTTGGCGGATTTCGACGCCGATCTGACCAGCTGCGACGAGGGCAGAGCCACGCCTTACGATTGGAGTGTCTGTGGTCTTTCCTACATTGGTGACAAGTACGAGAAACTTGTCTGCAGTGTTGCCACGTCTCTTTCATCGGCTTTCCCTCTTCAGCCAATGCCCTGCCTGAGCGCTCTTGCCGAGCTTTGGAGTTTTGTTGAGACGAGGGAGTACGAGAAGATCTGCGATGCGTTGCAAAGGCGAGGTGCGAAGGTGCCACCGCCCTGATGGAAGAAATCAGTCTGGTGCCTAGAGCTCTGTCTTGCCGTTGCTCCGTTGCAGGTTCAAGGAGAGAACTTGGGGCCGCTTGAACGATGCCCCTACCCATCGAGCCAGCGCCTTGGAGACCCTACCGGTAGCAACTGCGTCTTAGTCTTGGAGACCCTGAGCCTGGCAGCTTTGGGCATCGGGACGTGACCCGTGACGTGCCCAGGTCGTGGGCAGGCTAACTGCTGAAAGCCTGAGCGCGGTCAGCAGCCAGCAGCCTTTGAGCCTGATGCGAAAGTGCATTTCGAAACAGCAACAGCCCGATGCCAAAGTGCATTTTATGGGGGGCAAGCAGCCATGTGCATGCTGGCTGTTCAAGATCTCTTTGCTCATTGCAGAGCTCTGCGTGCAGACGGCGAGTCTGCAGATCACTTATCTCGTGTCGCCATTCGTGTAGGGCCCAAAAAATAAATCTAGATTCAGCATGCACATCATATAACTTTTGTCAGCGCCTGTTTTGATTTGAAATGCTCAGGTTCACAGTGCAGTACATCAACAATCGCCGAGGCCGCTGGCAACGGCACAGCAAGGCCCGTCTGCACTTCGAGCCCATAAAAAGCCGAGTATAGATTCGATGCATGCCGGGGCTCTAATTTGGAGCTGGTTTTAAGATGCCTGTGGCGGCATAAACAGAACAGCCCCCCATGTTGTACATCCAGCCCAAATGCATGCATATGCCGTTTTGTCCTGCCAGTAGATCTTCGGGGTGACATGCCGGCAGCGCACACGAAGTTGCATTGACAGTCTCGGACAAGAGTCCAGTGTTGAATGCTTGCGATTGGACGGCATTCGGTGAGCTTTGAGTCTGACATGATTGCGGTTTTCGGTGCAGTGTGCGTGCTGCAAGTCTGCGAGGAGCTGCAAGGTGCTGCTGGTGATACTGATCGTACTGTATTGTGATGTACTGTAACCTCTTGCAGCCTTGAAGTGTAAAGCAGTGCTGTGCACCCTGAGACAATAGTGCAATGGCATGCAGAGCATGCAGTGTACTGTACCGTGTTCTGAGTGTATAGTTCTATGTACCTGCTTCTGCACCTGCATGTGGCCTTTGCGCATACATGCCTGCGTGAAAGTTCAAGCAGCTCTTCAAAGTTTCCCCCTGTTCGTCCATCCATCCATCCACCTATCCATGTGCCCGCTCGTCTGCCACTTGCACTACTTGTCGGTCATCTTTCTCTTGCGCTTCACACATCGAAGGGTGCATGCATGCGGGCGTGACATGGATACACTCAAACACACATACGTACGAATGCGTGAACAGTCAAGCCTGGCTTTTCAGTGGGTCTTCTTCTCTAGATGTATGAAGAAGGCCGTCTGTATTGTAAGTATGGTGTGCAGTCTGGCATTTCCATAGCATGTTCACGTGTACGTATGAATGGGATGCATTATTGAGTGTACATATGTATGTACGTACGTATGTACGGACGTATGTGTATCTGTGTGTGTATGTATACATGTATGTGTGTGTATCTGTGAGTGCGTATCCATGAGTGCGTATGTATGTGTGTGTATGTATGTGTACGTATGTATGTATTTATGTATGTGTGTGTAGGTGTGTGTGTATAAGTGTGTGTATAATTATGCGTGTTTTATTCGTGTGTGCGTGCTTGCGTGCTTGCGTGCTTGTGTGTTTGTGTGTTTGTGTGTGTATGTAGTATGTGTGCACATGTGTGTGTGTATGTGCTTGTATGTGTGTGTGTACGTTTTCGACAATCTGTGTATAGTTGTGTGTATGTATGCGTGGATGTGTGTTGTATGTGGGTAGGTAAGAAAGAGCTCCGTATGCAAAGATGTGCCTGTGTATGTATGTATGTATGTATGTATGTATGTATGTATGCGTGTAATATGCTTATATTCATGTACGCATGTATGCATGCATGTTTATATGAATGTATACATGTCTGCATTGTTTAACTAAGCGGATCCATGCGGCTGCATTTGTGCGTGCCCCATCCATTCAAGGAATTTGCTGGAATGGTCATTGTCGCGTCCAATGCATGTGATGGGACAGGCACCAGGAGCACCGCTTGAACATGGTTTTGAAAAGATATGCCGGGGCCAGACGTGCCTTGCACAGAGCCCGGCCGTCCCCACCTGCCACCGTCCAAACATCGGAAGCTCGGGCAGTCAATGAAATGGATGCAGCAGCAGCGCGTGGTGATGTCTTGACATCTGCTCGCCTTTTCAATCAGCTTCGACACACACGTCTTTCAAACTCCTCTTTTCTATGGAATTTGATGTTAAAGGCATACGCTTGTGCTGGTGACCACAAAGGGGCACGTGAGCACGTGTGTCAGATGCAAAGCTTCCAAGTCCATCCGACGCATCGCACATTCGGGAAGGTGATGAAAGCAGCAGCTAGACGCGGGCTTCCTTCGGAGTCCGAGAGGGCTTGGAGGGAGTTTCTGCAAAGTCTGAAGGCTTCTAACTATGCGCCCCTGCAAGATCAAGATTTCAGGTTGAAGGTGAACATGATGGTGGATGCTGCTGCTAATGCCGGTGATGCGGAACGTGCTGTGCACTGGCTCCACCAGTTGGGAGATGCTGCAGACTGCTGGAGTTATGCCGGTGTTTTGAAAGCCCATGCAAGCCAAAGTAATGCACCAGAGGCAGTCAGTTGCTTACACGAGATGCGAAACAGGCGCATTACGCCTGATTCGGTATGTTTCGTTGCTGCTATCACGGCGTGTGGTCGGAGCGGCGATGTTGACGGAGCTCTCGATCTGCTTCAGCAGATGGAGCTCGAGAGTGAAAGCTGCAAAGCAAGGATCCAAGCAGACCTTGATGCTGCCAGTACTTCAGTGGTAAACGCGTTTGCGAAGTCGTCTAATGTTGCTGGTGCAGAGGAATGGTTAGAGAAGAGCCGGACGACGCCTACATTGCAGATGTATCATACTTTGCTTGATGCTGCGGGGCATTCTGGGCTTCCACGACGTGCAGAGCACTTCTTTCGCTGCATGCTTGCAGCAGGCCATCAGCCTTCTGCACAAAGCGCAGGTGCATTGATCGCAGCGGTCTTGGCTCCAGAGACGTCGCTATCTGGTATCCACCGCGAGTCCAAGACGCAGCTCGAAGTGTTGCAGAGGTTGAATCTCGGTCTTGAGAAATCTGCTCCGGTTCATCTGGCACTGACAGACGCATTCTCGCGGTCCTCCCTTTGGACTTCTGCGCTGAGCCAGCTGAGCACTATGGCAGGGGATGGATGTGCTCCATCTGTGCAGGCCTACACAGCAGCCATCACAGCCTGTGGCAGAGCTTTGCAGATATCCAAGATGAAGCACCTTTTTGATGTCATCGCGGACCTGCGATTGCGCCGCGACGACGTGGTTTACGGCTCGTGCATCCACGCCGCTGCTAGATCCAGAGACCGAACGTTGGCCGAAGAGTTGCTTGAACAAATGCTCGGCGAGTGTCTGGAACCGAACGAGAGGACATTGCAGAGCCTGCGAAAGGTCCTGTCGGTCGATGAACTTCGGCACAGAATCGCGCGTGCTAGCAGCAAAAAGCACTATCGCCCGTCCCCGCCGTAGACCCAGCACTGCAAGTCTGCGGCTTGTTTGTTTGTCAGGCGATCACCGCCGAAGAAATCATGGGCGAGAAAGAAAGGCAAGCGTCGGCGGATTGTGCAGTTTGGAGTTCGGATTGCATGCGCGAGATGTAGTGGCACAGGGTTGAAGTGATATGTAGAATACCGGGTAGAGCTAAAGACAGTGCTAACAGCTTGGGCCTGTGACGGCCTGTGTGTAGACCAGTCGACTGGTACTATCCTATCCCAAAGGCCGATGGTGCTCCAACCTGGTCACAGCTCCACTTGCCAGGATTGACATGAAGGTCTGCTGGAAGTACACACCCGCCATGGGTGAGTCGGGTCCGGCACCGCGGCATGTAGCAGAGGCCTCGAGCATTCGCCTTGTGATGCCGTCTTGGATATGAGTATTCCCCCGACTCTGTGCGGAGGTGGGCACGCTCACAATGCTGGACCCGAATGCCATGAGCGAGTGTCTTGTAAGTCCTGACCTTTGAGACGTCACATGGGCCGTCAATATAGTAACGCGTGCTTGTGCCTGACTCCCTCCTCGGTCAGGCCTGACCACGTTGGTGAAGAAGCAGATGACGCCATATGCACCGATGATACTGTCGTTCAGGCAAAGGCCTCAGCAACTTCATTGACAATTTGCACATGGCTGCGGACCTCTTGCTGTTTCGCGCGAGTCGTGGCGTGTGCACTTTTCGATGAGGACTGCCACAGCTGAGACGGGAAAGCGATACGAGTCTCTCGAGGCGTCTTGATGTCTGCACTTTCAGTGTTTTTGGTTGGAGAGCCTGGTAAGTATACCTAAGACATGCTAACACTCTACAAGCAGTGCCATTCATGTGAAGTTGATCCTTCCAGGGCCGGATGCGCCTCAGGATTTATTTCGTCAGGACCACATCTGAGTTCGCAACCTGTTCTTGAAGATCTAATTGACGTTGCACCCGAGACAGAGTTGAAGTTTCAGGACTGTGGCATTGAGAGCCACTTTCACAGATGGTGCGATCATTGAAGACAATCAGGTGCAAGCTCTGGTGTTGTGTCGGGTGCAGATCGTGTTGTTTGCGTGCTCCCTTTGCACACTCTCGGATGTCTTGTGTTGGCACCATGGGGGCGTGACATGCAGGGAGAGGACGAGCTTAATGAGGCCCGACAGTGCGCCACCTGCAAGTGTCTGCACTTCTGGGCTAGGTGCTCGTCTCGTCCACTAATCTCCTCCATGATGTTCCTCACTTCGAAGCACAGGTACATTTGTGGCAAGCTCTTCCGGGAGGTGTGGTCGAGTGATGAGGAGCTTGGCTTCCCCATGCCCAGAGGCGACATGGGGATCCCACGGGCCACCTTTCGTTTTGCTTATGTCTCTTGACTCTTCGGTTTCCGCTGCCTCTCCTTCACATTTCACTCCTGTTTTTTTCTGGTGTTTCGATGCTTTACCTTTTTTACTTTCTGAAGTCAAGAACTCGGGACGCAGAGTTCAGATGGGCGATAGTGCGATGTAGTTTGTTGTCCTTGTGAAGAGGCTCGACCGCACTTTGCGTTGCTTGTGGCGTGAACGGAATGCCACGTGGCTGTGTCCAGGTTTCGGACTCGAATGCTCAATATTTCAACAGTTACACAGTGCGGTCTGCACTGGATAAGCGGTAAAGCCAACCTGGCACCTATGCCCCGTTATGCGCCTGACCCATGTGCAACCTGTGTTGAGCACTCAGCCTGTTTCGAGCCCTGCTTCAGGCTGCTACTATCGAACCTACGGCCAAACACAGGACGTGACACATGAGCTTCTTCTGCTGGCATGGTCGGTGTTTGGGAGTCTGAGGTGAGTGTGTCGGCAGAAAGCACACGCCCAGAGCCTCTGTGCAGGAGCTCAACATGTTGTTCGACCGAAAGAATGGACTCTCCCCGGGCAAATACTACCAGGCCAACCCGGGCGGCACAATCGCCAGTGCTTGGACAAGTCAAGCTTGAGCTGCTGAGCAGGTTGTGCTTATGGGCGTGGCTATGGACGAGGCCAGATACGGCATGTCCTGGTTCCGGTCCACCGCTTTCCAGAAGAACGTTGCCTGTGTATCGTTAAGTCTCCAAAGATTCCACAGGCGATCCGTGATGGGGAGTACGTGCACATCTTCACGACAGACGCAATGGGCTAAGATGTGCCGAAGCCAGGGCAAGGGATTCTGTCATACAAGGTACCTCTAGTTTTCGGAAACTCCCACATGCACAATGGGCCCCAAAACCCTAAGGACGTGGACCTCCACCCATACATTGCCTTGGAGCGCGGTATTGCAACGCTCTACAGATCGCCACAGGACAGCTGACTGATGTGTTGCTGGTACGGTGCTTTCGAATTGTGCTCCTGAGGACCCGGCTTATGGTTCGCAAGGTGTGAAATTTGCCGAAACCGACGGTGTGAAGATTTCTAGCGGCTCGGGCACAGAGCCCCTTGTCGGCATGTAAATACATGCGTGGAGGCTGCCGCTCTGCCTTGTCTTCGTGCTGCTCTTGCTTTCCTCGCCTCAGGATGCTGGAGCTGAAGGGTGGCACGGAGCGCATGTTTGCTATTGCTGTGCAGGGAATTTTCGACCCGTGGTGTCTGTGTGGATGCATGTGCTGCCTCTGTAGTTGGTTATCGGCATGGAGATGTTCGACTTTGGAAATGACACGGATTTGAAAGGGCTTCCTGTGCATGGCCGCAAGGAGTTGAGACTTGAGCTCAAAGGCGACCCTTTGGGAGGTGGCATCTCCGCGTGCGGTGCTGTGGTTATGTGGGAACCCCAGCTACTCATGGCCAAGCCACTACACTCAGGTCGGCAGTCTTGCGGCTGTACCTGTGGCCTTTGACGCAGTGGAATGTTGCCAACGCCTGCACGGTCATGTGCATCGCCCACGACCAGGCAACCTTCCTGTGCCAGGACTTGAGTCTCGGAACCTGGCAAAAGCGCGCAGCCGTAGAGGTCTCGGCACCCTGCGGGGCAGTTCAAGATTGCAAGGGTGATGCAGGGTCCCCAGAGGGCTGGTGAGTTGGCTAAGGTGTCAGACCGCTGTTGGCCGCCTCAACCACTTGTGCGAAGGCGATCATCCCCAACTTTCAGCAAAACTTCCTGCGCATCGTGTTGCCATCTGCGATGGCAACGATGACAGAGGTTCTGCTTTATTTGTCCGATTGTTTGTTACCAAATAGGGAGGTTCCTAATGATTGAGTTTCTGTCTTGCTAAAGAGAGCAGCCTGTTCTCTGACCGTGTGCAGTTCATCAGTCACACGCTTGTCTTGCCGGACTTGGTGCTGCCCACGGGCGGTTGGGCGCTTGGAGCTGCTCCACTCCAAGCCCGGTGCTCTACAGCCTGCCAAGCGTTGTGCACTAGGATTCTTCTCCACTCGGCTTGCTGCTCAAATCTCCAAGGCCGGAGATTCTATTGGATGGTTTTTTGGAATTCACCTTAGTACGCGCAAATTTGCAAGTGCTCTGAAGCCCCCTTTGTAGGATCAAGTCGCAGCTGAGAGTGTGGCTTGCCTCCCAAATCCCGAATCATGGGGCCTTTGCAGATCCATTTCACGACTCACATTCACGCCGAGCCAAAGCCAATCTGATAAGACTTGTCATGGACGTCTGGCCGTTACTTTTGACTATGGAAACACTTTCTAGCCTAGTCGTGCGGCTGACAGTGCCAAGCCAGAGATAATTGCCGACAAGTATCCCAGTATTCTACAGGGGATGTCTGTCTGACTGTTCTTTGCAAAGCCAGTTGTCGCTATTTCCTGCTTGCTAAATGCGAAATTCTGCACAGCACTGTCGGTTGCTTCGGGTCACCAGTTTTGCACCCTCTCACGTGCAAGTACTTCTGATGCATGTGGTGCAATAATCTTCATCGAGGCAAGTAACCTTGGATCTTGGTGCACTTTAATCTGCCACGACTTCTGGGCGGTCATGTAGTTTCTGCGCCAGAAGATCAAGATGCAAAGTGCATGTTCACAGGATCCCTTTCCGTCTGCGAGGTGCAAGTGACCGGGACTGTTCATTGCTTTTTTTCGCTTCGCCGCATTTGGCTCAGCGGCGAACGGCAGAGCTACAACCACAAGCTCGGTCATGGCTGCTGTGCAGACAGTGCGGTTGGCGCCTGCTTTCGTAGGTGAGCAAGCTACATATGGCCCCAGCTACCAGGGTGGCCTCGCACCGCCACCAGAGTGGTGGCTGCAGTTTGTGCACGTTTTCGCTCCATGCCACCTGGCACACCTCCAGCAAAACTACCACAATGCCTGGGCTCAGCCCTGCCACTGGCCAACGCACCCATCCACATATCCTGTCAACCCCACCCCGCGTTACTTTGCGCCCACAGCATTCACAAATCAGCCACCCTTCTGCCCAGCTTCTACTTCACAGCCACTGTTACTTCGCACCAACCAGCCTTTCACCCAGCCCCCGGCTTCATCTGCACAGCCACCCCCAATTCAGCTCCCTGTTGCCACTCCAACACGGACATGCCCCCCAAATCCGACCCCACCATCCACATTGACTCCTGCTCAACCTTCGTGGGCAGACCTGTCGGAGGAGCTCGCTCCAGCCAAGCAGGTGGACGAGTTGCCCACTCTGCTTCCCAAGCCCAACAAGGGCAAGGGGAAGGGCAAGAGCAAGTCCGGCAAGAAGCCAAACGGCGGCAAAGGCAACAAACATCGAAACGGATTCCACAACTCCTGGAGCTACGACTACCACGGCTACGACTGGTATTGGCGCTGACAGACACAGTAGCAGCAACTCCAGCAAGTCGTGTCACCTGCACGGGTTCTGCGCATGACTGAGTCAGTGCTGCTGCCACTGCTCCTTCAGGACGATCGATTGTTCAAGGTTTCCCGTAGTGGATTCAACCTGGCTGTTTGTGGACGAGAGATGTGGGGTGACAAAGCCTCCCCCGAACGGGTTTCTTCGATCGACGAACGACCTGCTGTTTGCTGGGAAATCACGGAAACGGCAGACATCCGCATTTTCGGGTTTAAGCTGAACTTAACCCTTTTGCTATTGCACGTTGTTGCCACAGAGAGGCGGACGACACAAAGCCTCACTACACAGTCAGCAGTGGAGACTACATCTACAAGATGCATGATGAAGGTGTCATTCCCCAAGCTCGAGCGTTGATGCCGATGGGTGTTCAAGACAAGAGCAAGGGATGCCGAACCTGCTTAGGTCGGTGTCGGCAAGCTCGTAGAGTTCTATGGCGATGGCGACCAAAGCCCATACCGCGGGGACCGCCGGGCCGTCGGTTGAGTCTCGAGACGCCTTGGCACAGAGTTGTATGCAGGATGACCGAAACATCCTGTACGCAAATCTGGTGCTGCCGTCCACGCTCTTCGCAGCAGTGCAAACTGGTGACGTGCTGCGGCAGCACCAGTGCGATGTTTGGGGTTGCAGCCGAAGGCGTTGGCATGTGCTTTGCATTGGTTCTGTGCTTGCCCAGGCTTACATGACATTGACATTACCCACGGGGTACGAGTGTGTGCGTTTCTCAGCCAAGCAGCTTCCAGTGCCGGCCGTGGTAAGTCTTGGCAGTCTTGTCAGATCATGTGATCAAGTTCCGAGATTGCCAGTGTTCATTGCATTGCAAGGTGCGAACTCCCGACATCAACGGCGAGTCGCCGTGGCGCGCGGAGGAAGCTTTGAATGCTTCAAGGAAAGCACACAGGGGTGAGCCTGTGCATGTTCTGAGGACGATTTGGGCGTCTTCCAGGGCAAGATTCCACAGGGTACTGGCTCACCTGACGAAGGGGGCGGCACAAGGTGCGATGAGAGGGTTGTTCTCGGATGTTGGTGGATTGTCCAGCCGGCCAGGGGTTGGTCGGTCAACGGAAACCAATGTGTGCCCGGCTCAATCCACCGGACATGCAGAAAATGCGTTTGCCCTTCGCACACAGTGCGAAAAGGGGCACCTTCGTCAGGTGTACACGCTGCGCCAGAATGCAGTCATCTATGCCGGCAGCTCCTTGTACATTCGGGAGTGGCTCTCAGACTCTTAGACAGCGTGAGGCTGTTGTGCATAAGGGCTGTTTCAGCAAAGAGACGCTATCGCCAAGGTGACTGCCAACAACCCCGACACTGCACTGCAGCGGATGGACCCAACGAACCGTTGGCAGGTGCTTGTTGATGGAGCCCCTGAGAAGTGGCAGAAGCAGACGCCCGACCAGGTGTCACTGACCAGTAAAGGTTACCACCAGTATGAGGTCACCTTCCCTCCGGTTTCTTGGTCTTACATGAGAGAAGTTCATGCAACCATCGACATCAACAGTAAGATAGTAGCAAGATTTGAGTCAGGTGACCTTCAACACCGTGATGCAAAACTTCAGCTCGAACACGGCCGCAGCCTTTGGCCGTGGCTGCAGCAGAATCAATTACGCCTTCACCGAAAACGGCTTATTCGCTGACATCGCAGGCAGTACTGGGAAAGATCACGCAGCCCTTGATAGTTCCTTCAAACTGGATGTACTCGGTGGGAAGCTTAGGCTTGACATACTTCACAGCTGCCCCTTACAGTTTCCGGTTGCTAAGGAGGGAGGAGTTGTCATGGCACAGGGCTTCCTGAACATCTTCTTCCGGTCAGAGCAGGCCCACGAAGTGCCTCACGCTGATGCTGGCATGTCGACATTCTCGCTTACGTCGTTGCAGGGCACAGGTGTGGAGTCGTCGGTGCATGTTGAGGCGGGCAGCTCGTGGACAAGACTTCAGTCAGCATTGATGTTGATGTTCCTTAGGCTGTTTCCGTACGTTGCCTGCCAGCTCAGGCGCCAGCAGGTTTCTCTTTCTCGCCGAACCCTTGCCGAGTTCAAGACTTGGAGGCGCTCCGCATCCTTGCCATGCTCGTGTAGTTTTCTTGGCACGCTGTGCCGTGATGCAGGACGTGTATTATGCCACTCCAGGGCAGATGGGATCACCGACGCACCGCTTACCAGGTAGGCCCTTGTCACTACATGCAATGCAACGTGGCTTCAATAAGGGACGCAGCAGTTGCCATGCAGGCATCGTGTCCTGCGATCATCGAAGCTTCCCCTACAACCACGCTGCTGTGAAGCTGACGGGTGCCATCTTGTCCGGGTCACGGGAGTCAATGTGATGCTGAAACATGGTGAATGGAGCACCTCTGGAGCTACGCCTCTGCAACAGGTCGAATTCCAATTATGCATTTGGACTCTGGGTCTCGAATGCGGAGGTCGCTCGTGCAAATGCCACGGCAGTATCTGGACTAATTTGCTCTCGACTTTGATCCGCGGAGTCCTGACCTTCTTGCCAGGTGTATGCGGACTCACAGCGAACCGGCTGGAGGTACGCTACATGTTACATGACTTGTGCCATAACTCGAGCAATCAATCAATTTAGCTATCTGTCAACTTCGGTATTTTCCCCTGCCGAGGATTTACACATTAGACATGAACGACTTCAAGGTGGTCGCAGCCTTGACCCAGGATCTTGCATCATGTTGGGCTGTACGAAACTGAACTTCAGGATGGGACGCCAATGCCGATTCCGGCGTTGGCACACACAGCGACGAGTCTGACGATGCCGGACACAATGCTGAGTTTTGGACTCTACCGGGTGGCTGCGAAGCACATGCTAGTGCTGACCTTTCCGTTTTCCTCAGCAGGAGTTTCTGTACAGACTGTCGTGCCAACCATCCCAGGCACAGATCAACACACAGACGACGCTAAACGTGCAGGCCTTCTCGCGACAAGTGCATGCACATGCGGACTTGCAAATCACACTGCATCGGCATTTGCCTTTCCGTGCTTTGCAGGTGTCCATTGAAAGCACTGTTCCGTACACAATGCTGCATGCCGAGAGCATCGTCGGATATCATGATATCATCAGGTCTCTCATGAAGGACGTGTCAGCATCCGGCCCTTGAAGACCGAGGTCAATGCAGAGAACATGGGTGACCGTCCTTCCTTTGAGGGCCGGGCTCCTGAGACCTCTGCGTTGTTGGGCGGAAAGCGCTGGCCAGATGAGCAAAAGTCAGACTTGGCAAGGTCGGAGAGCAGATCACCTCCACCCTGCGAGCGGGGGCCTTGTCGGTGTTCGAGCAGGATTTGCATCCCAATCTTGCAGCTTGCGCCAGGTAGCAGCACCCATGGGGTCAGCTTCCAAGTGTAGAGGAACTTGAAGGATTGAAAGACGACGTAGCACACTTGGCAATGCACCTGCCAGGTACGAGTGGGATTTTGCGAATTCCGAATTCCGTCACCTCGCTCCCTTCCCGAATACGCCTGAAGCCCAACAGCATGCTTGTTCAAGCAATCTGCCACTGAGCGCTCTGTTCATCTGTGCGACGCTGCAGCGACAGAAACATAGCAAGGACGGAGAGCCTCTGGCTGATGGGTACCACGGGAACGCTTCCAGGCAAGTTGGCAGAGATCTGGGATCACTGGATCATTGACCTTTCGGACCTTCCTTTGCAAGCGCGGAGGCAGATATCCGCAGCGGCAGGGAAACGTCTTGCTGTGGAACCAGGCCTTTGCGTCAGCTGCTACAGTAACCTCTGCGATGTTCCCGCTTTTGATGCACCGCTTCACTGTAAAAGAGCTTGCGCTTGCAGATTCGCAGATGGAGCTTGGCTGGTGTTGCGGCCCTCTGAATGAATGTCTTTGTTCTCAGCAGGCGAGGATGTATTGGCCCAACGAGACTTACGGGTCATCCCTGCCATGGTTGCTGAGAATCGCGAGTGCTTCCTTTAGTCGGGTGCTTGGCAGGTTTCAGACGTACATCCGCGTCCCCGACCGGTCGTGGCCTCTGCTTGAAGCCGGCGGTAGTGGCGGGGAACCGGGCCCTGAGAGGACTCCAAGCGCTGCTCCGAATTGGTTCATCTTCGAGTTTGGCTTCGCACGGGGCTCAGGATCAGAGGCCTGAAACGCTCCAGAAACGCGGGAAACGGATGCTTCTCCGTGCCATGTCTTTATTCGACTTTGGACTGGGTTGCGGCGTGGAGTGGCTTTTCAGTCTGCGACACGAGCAGTTGGGGAAACCATACCTCACAAAGCGGTCTCAAGCTTGTCCTGTGATGGCTGCTTCTGTGGTTTCGCTTTCCAATCTCCAGAACATGCGTCGGACAATGAGTGGTTCTGCACATGCTGCTACGAGCATCATTGCACAGCATGCCTGTCTCAGACGATGTGACCAGCTTATGTAGAGTAAAGAGTGGCACAGCTGTTGTTTTTTAGGCATTTACGCGCGAGCCGGCAGTGGGTTTAGGATCTGGGAAGCTGTTACGAAGAGATGTCAGGGTTACTCGGCAGCAGCTCAGGCGGCTCAAAGCGGCCGTGTCGTAGACCCCAGCGACCAGCTGCGTCCTGATGCGGTAGTTTGGAGGTGGGGATTCAGCGCCGCTGGAAGCTGCTAAGCTGCTGGTGTATTGCCGTCGTCACCACGGAGCACTGGGACGACCACGGCCTGGAGCACCTCCTTTGTTGGCTGGAGTTTTCAGAGCTGCTTCCATGTGGTGCGGTGTCGAAGCGATGGTGTTCCATTCTTTTGCCTGCTGGTCGTCCGACTGGCCTTCCTTGGAGACAGGCCGTAGTCTGGTTGTCCGGGCCCTCCTTTTCCGTGTGTGAGGTTCAAGGCCAAGGACTACTCGCGAGATGGCCAGGAATTGAAGTTTTCCTACCTACGCGCGAGTTGTCGAACTCACTGGTTGCGTTACCTCTTGGAGCTCGGCCCATCGCCGAGGCATTGCCGATTCAGTCATGGCCAGGGATCGACTGCAGGTCGCTGATCTTCCAAACCTTGAGCTGGCCGGTCTCAGCATACACGCATCCTGAGCGGTCAACCTCGAACAGGTTTTTCTCCGGAAAGTGCCTTCCGCTCTGCCCTCTATGTGCCGGAGTGGCTTTTTATCAGGGTTCAGGGTTCACACGTGCCGATATTGCGACAGGATGGCACGGTTTCCTGCTTTGCAACCTCGGTCCATGGTCCGAACGGAGTCTTCTCCTCTCAACTCTTTTCGCAAATATGGGTGTTACTGAAGACATGGTCCCAAATATTGCCGTGCAACTTCGCCCTGCCAGCGGGGAAGAAGATGAAGCAGCTCCGGTTGAGGATGCCACGGGAGATGTCACGCCCGGGCTCGATGCCCGCGGTGAGATGGGGATGGAGATCATAGACAGCTTCTCCACACTTTGGCGAGGTCCAAAGAGCAGCATGGCCCAAAACATCATCAGCATCGCACTTCCCTGCAGCTTTCGTCTGCGAATAGCTGGCATTTGCTTGGCCGAGCTTGGGATTATGGCCTTCTTTTGCGAGCAGGTGAACAAGACGGCCTGCACATCTCGGACTCGTGTGGGTCGATACTTAGATGATCAACCCGCCAGGATGCCCCGGGCCCATGTCTTCGGAACTCGTACGTTGCCTGAGTCGCCGTCGTGTGCGGAATGGCCAGCTTGGCTACCTCCGAAAAGCTTGAAATCCACCGAGAGTGATGCATCCGAGCCCTGCCCATATTGTGGGGCCAGCGGATTTCTCTTGAACTCTGCAGTCGTGAGCGTCTTGTCGTGGGAGGCCGAGAAGACAGCCTTGGCCTTCCAGCCCGTAGAGGCAGAGCAAGCATTCCATGGAAGCCTTTGGGTTTGCAGTTCCCACCTCTGGGGATGGAGATGGCGTCGCGCGGGACTTCTCGTGACAAGCGAGTGATTAGACTCTGGGCTCTGTTCGAGAAGCTTAGCCTTCTTATGGCTTCTGTGCCAAAGACGCACCAGACAGGCGCATCAACAAAAATGCTGCAAAGCCTTCACAGTTCAAGGGATACTTTCCTAGTGCTGTGGTGGCCTAGGATGGCAACTCACTGGCCACAAGGCATGCAGCTTCAGCGGCGGGTGCCTGAGAGCTTCCGACTAATGGAAGCGTAGCGTGGGGCCATGTGGGGTCCTTATAATAAGGATCCTACTATTTAGGATACTATACAATATTAGTGGTCCCCTTTTTCGGAAACTCCCATGTGTTGCTTTGCGGCGGTTTCGCTACTCGATGCCAAGGTTCCGGCTCCGGCGGTGCAGTCGTTGACCAACGCCGCTATGGAGTACAACACGAACGTGGAGGGGAAGGCAACCGATTTTTCCAGGAAATCGAGGTTTTCAAAGACTTCCAAATCTCCTGAAGCACCACTGGCAACGAAAAGGCTGCAAACAAACGGGCAGACGAAACCGAGAACCAATGGTTTGTCAGGAAGAGCACCAGTGCATGCACACACGTATAATTATTGGCACCCCTTTCGTACCAGTGCAGACTCCAAACAGTGAAAGAGCGACAAGAATTCCAAGCCCTATACATGTCCACCAAATTTCAAGAGGGCCAAAAAGGGCAGCGTGTGAGACGACACCGACAGGACTTCAATGACCTCAAACGATCTGTGGGCCAGAATGAGCACGGGGCTGTGGCCGGAGCGGATTCGCCAAGTTCGGGAGCGCCAAAGTATTGGATGTATGCGAGCTGCCCGCGTGCCCAGGCGAGCGCGTGTGGGACGGACCCTGAACGTAAACCTTTTGAGCGCCGAAGCGTTGCCACGCTGTTTGGGGATGCACGCATTGCCTGATACCTTCGGTAGCCAATGGGAGAACTTCAAATTTTTTGCCCTCATATACTTACACACATTTTTTCGTTTTGGTCTATCTGGGAAAGTTTGAACTTTGGGCCCGGTTGTTGAAGAAGAGAGATACCCACCTGCAAGCACATCGAAGCAAGCAATGGATTTTGGGGCCGGGCTTTAGGTGTCTATTGCTTCAGGGTTTCTGGGAGTTCGGGTGTGTGGTAGAAGGCCAGGAGAGGCTGAGCCGGTGAGGGCTTTCAGGTTGTCAGGGTTTTGTGGTTTGGGCAGTTTCTGGCTCAAGCAGGGTTCCAAGTGGCCTTTATTTTGGCTTAGGAAGAGCGGCCGAGTCTTTGGGTTTTAGGGTTTAGCTTCTAAGGCTGTCGGATGGGTTCAAAAGCTTTACGGATTATCCACAGTATTCCATGACTTGCAATGATCGTATCACTGCGAGAATGGTCGTGTGTTGCGCACGCATCCATGGTGCTCGAATCCGATTCGCGCACAAATCCTGTGTGCTTGACAAGTGCAAGTCAGGGATATTACACGATTCTGTGACAGGTGAATCCGATCGTTTTCCAGATCCAGACCATCAGCCAGGCAAGACTTCATGGGGGGCCCGCTCATCCCAGAAAGAAGACGTGCAACAAATGCACATTTGCCAGATCCCGGCGGGCGGCGGGCTTCTCATCGAGGGCCCGCTCGGCTTCGAGTTCCCGAATCCCTGCACTCCAGAGGCCGAGGGTTTTTGGGCTCCGAAGGCGTGACTCGAAGCTCCTGGCGGGCGCGGGAGGTGGCTCCAGCTGCTCGCGGGGCGACGTATCAGGTGGAGCCGATGGCGGGGAGTGTTTTGAGGTGGGCCTTTCCCTTTCACCTGTTCTTCGCTCCGGAAAACGTTTGTTGCACCTTGCTCGCAGTCTGCCAATGGAAGTGGCATGCAGCTATCAGCAGACGACTGGCCCAACTGGCCGGAGCATCGTCAGGCGCACTCTAAGCTTCCTCGGCTTGTGGCTGTGTCTAGCTTTGTTGCAACATTCAGGCTAACTGCTGGCGCATCCGGCATCATGCCAAGCCCCGAGCTGTTGCATATGATCGCATAGAGGGAAGCGGTGATAGTGCCACGCATGTCAGGCCCGGCCTTTACCGTTTCCAGTTGCTCGGGAAAAACCCTGCGACAGTGCTTTGACAGCACCGGGGATTTGGGTGGGGAGTGGGGGTGCCAGAGTGAAGCGGACGTACAGTGGCTCCCCATCACGAGGCAGTCGCCAATTCCGTCGACAACACGAAGCTGCCTATCTGCAGAGAGTCCGCCATTGCAATTGCAGATAAAAGTGTAACTCAGGCCCTGCATGATGCAGTTCTGCTGGGACTTCCACTCCCTTCGGGTGCCGTCAGCAAGATTTTGTCATGTTGGCAAAGAGCTCACTGCGTTGTTTATCTCTGCTGTACTTCTGTGGTATAAAGCTGGAGCTGCTAGCTTGCCTGAGTTGCAGGTGATTGGCAATGTCAACACCAAGCTGGACTCAAGCATTAGCATCCCTTCTTTCGACATCAATGTGAAGATGGTCGAGGTTCCGACGGTCAGGTGACGTGTGTGAGTCTGCCTCAACAGAAACTCGCTGTGTTCCTTCAGGCCCTCATACCGGAGCTGACCAGAGAACAGCAGGCTCAGCCACAACGGGAAACACAGACTCTCTCCCACACCCTTACCCTTTGGATATCCTTCCCTTTTGCAGGCAGCCACCGGAAGAGATGTTGCCAGCTGAGACTTTTCCCCTTGTTTTCCGCAGAGGAGACGAGTGTCCACGCTTGTTCAAGGACCGGCCCCTGAGCAGAAATCCCTTGGTCTTCAAGCTGCAGTCTCAGCTTTGCCGGTGTCAGCTCTGGTGTTTCTGTCTGCATCTTGTGGTGCCAAAGGTTCAAGCTGGGGAGCGCTGCCATCTTTTCGGGGACAATGCTGATCAGGAGCCGAAGCCAAAAAGTCCCCTCGCAGTCCCGGCCCGGCCGATGTGCTTTGCAGGGGGCCCTTGGGCACCATCTTCCGGGAAGACTGCGCAGAGGACGTTGAAGTGCGACCCACTGAGGCCACGAGAGCACGGAGAAGCAGCTGGTAGAAGCATGTGCAAATACGTGCGACGTGGTGCCGGAGGTGTTTGGAACAGGGCAGATGCTACCGGAAGAGTGCGCTCGGCATTCAATCTGGTTCTTGGGCTTGCAGATGCCGTGCAACACCAAGGTATGCAGTTTGGCCGCAGGGTGTCGAGATAGTGAGCTGCAGAGGTGAAGGTCCAGATGCAAGGACGCGTTCGTGATCGTTCCTACGGTTGATGTCCTGCAGCTGAATCCTGTATGCCACCATGGCTTGGAGGATAGTGATCGATCCTGGAGTTACGGACGGTGCGCAGCAGAGTTGTTCGAATCTGGAATCGCAGAGTCGGTTGTAAGATGGCCAACCGCTGCAAGCGTCCAGGCCTATTGTTCGAGGTCTTCTACCCGATTCGTGTGGCCGTCTTGCACAATCCAGTCGTGCAGCCCATCGACAACAGGTGTCGCCGAACGTGCGAGCCTGGCCAGTATTGTCAGTAGCTATCCTTCTCCATCCAGGTGGACTTTGGACTTCAATGGAGAGTCTTCCGACCCTTTTGATGGCTACATGTTATGGACATTCACCAGGACATGGAGTTTTGCCTGCTGCCTCGGTGACGTCCGTGCTGCGTGCCGTTGGCATGAGATGTCCCTTCCCCCAAAGGGTGTGTATCCTGGCAGCGGTAGGACATCGTTGCTGACTGCGACGATGGGCCGCTCGACAACGGTGACAGGTGATCCCTTTTTGTCGAATCCTGCTGCGAGCCCAGTTCCGTTGGCTGCTTTCGAAGCCACAGAAAAGCGTGCCGATGATGTCACTGGCAACCAGGTGACTTTCACATTCCGTCCGAAAAACACGGTGAAAGGCGCTGCCTCCTTCCAAATTTGTTTTTGTTCACTGCCCTGTCGGATGGTTAACGCTCTACCGGCAGTGTCTGCGGATCAAGAAACAGACCATGTCAGGTGCTGGCATGATCATCCGGGTGCATGCTGCCATGATTTGCTTTCGCGGTTTGTGCTGTGTTCGTTTGGCATCACTATCTGAGAAGACGTTATGCCATCTGTTTACATGATCCAGAAGTGTCTGTACATCAGTTGCACAGTGTCGAGAACTTGACTGTGATGGCTCAGAGTTGCATTGGATCTTGCATGCTTGTGTGGTCTACATCGCAAGGAGCCTTAATGCAAGACGAAGGAATTCAAAGTGGTGCAGCTCGGACAGTGCAAGTGCAAACACACTTCCCTCCGAAAGCAGCATACTTGATGCCTCAGTGTACGGTGGCGTCTGAGTCTCAGAGAAGTAAAGCCGAGATGACGGCAGAGATATGTCGCTTGCAGGCCGACCCTGCACCCGGGAAGTCTTCATGTAGGCCCATCCATTCCGTGGTGAGCTAAGCACGAGCTGCAGCGATGAGTGCCAGTCCCAGTGAGTTTCCTCGATGCTTTTGCCGCTTCATTTGGCTCAAGAGGACGGGTTCTGAGCTCGGCAAACCCTCCAGCTCGATCCCCTTCCATTTCCATTGTCAAGGCAGGTGTCGACATGCATCTGCTGAGTGCCCATGAATGCTTCTTCAGGTCAGCGATAGCGCCATGTCGAGTCTTTTGAGGAAGTGCCTGGCAGCAGGTCCGGAAGCTTCTGCAGTCTCTGATGTGGCTTAGACCCCCCGGGCCCGCAGGCATCTTGTTGGAGCCTCTGGCGATGGACCTGACTTGTGTCACTTCAGGCCGCATCGAACTGCAAGGGATTGAAAGTAGCAAGTCATCCTGTCGCACTGGTAATTGAATTGTACCGACATGCTGAAGCCGGATGCGGAGGACACGCCATGAGCGAGGATGTCATCGAGCAGTGCGAGAGTGATTTGTTGGACGCCCAGGAGGCGCGGGTCTTGTTGCTATGTCGTCTCAGCCATATGTATGAATGAATGAATGTATGTCTGCAAGTATGTGTACATGTGTATGCATTTATGCATGAATGCGTGCATGCATGTATGCAGGTAGGTATGTATCAGGCAAGAGTGCATGCAGGCATGCATGTACTTACGCATGTGTGCATGTATGTATGTACGTACGCATTTATGCATGTGTGTACCTCTGTGAGTGTGTTCGGAAGTAGGTATAGGTAGGTATGTATGCATGTGTATGTCATGGACGTAAGAACGAGCCTACGTACGTACCTACGTACATACGTATGAATGTAAGTAAGTATACATGTGTGTGTGTGTGTCTGGTAGTTATATACAGTAGATAGAAGATGACACGGGCATGACTGACCTTGTCCAAGACTGGGCGCACATTCGTGGGCCACTTTCCTGTCTAGATTTGTCAATCGCGAGAAGGAGAAGGTTCACTACTGGGGTAGTACAAGCGATGTCCATGTTGACATCGAACTTACTAGGACTGCTACTGTGCTTGTATGAATATTGGCATTCACATATGCATGCATGTATGTATGCATGCGTTCACGTATGCAGGCATGTTTTCGTGTACGTACGTACCTATGCATGTATCTATGTAGGTAGGTAGCTATGTATGTATATATATGTTCGGTTTCATACATGCTGTATGTACTGCATCTACTGTGTGTATTGTACGTACTGTATGTATTGTATGTACGGTATGTATTGTATATAGTGTATTGCGTGATGTAGTGAATGTTTCGTGTGCATTGTATGTAGTGTGTTTGTGTGTGTGTGCGCTTCGTGTACTGTACGTAGTGCATGCGCTGTTTGTATCAAGGTATTGTATGTATTGTGTGCATGTGTACGCACGTGTATGTGTGTGTGGGCATGTGTATGCACGTGTATGCATGTGTATGCATGTATGCATGTAAGTGTAGCAGGTATGCATGTGTGTATGTCTGTGTCGAAGGTAGCATGTCTGCATGCAGGGCCTGAGCCCTCGCTTACCCCCACGCCCACTGCATTGCATCCCCCCCATCTCTCTGTGGCGGGGCACCTGTGGTCTCGCTTGGGTTCCTGGTCTCGCTTCTTTTTCTCCCACCCTCTCCCGTGGGGTGGTGCCTGTGGTGTTCGCAGTTGGTTATAGTAAACAGGAACACTGGCTCTCTCTCCAAGCTTGTGTCAACGTGTTGTGTCTGTTCCAGCATGCCACCAAGAAGAAGTTGCAGTCGTTGCATGTTGTAATCACATTGGACTGGCTGCTGCGCAGCTGGCAAACCTACGAAAGTATGCTTGCAGCCGTTTGTCATCCTTATTGTGATTGTAAACACACTTACTACGCTAGAGGCAGCGGTTCTGAACTTGTTTTCAGTTGCCGATGGTGCCCCTGTCGCTGTGGCATAGCCTCTCCCCTTGTGGTTGGGTGGCAGAAGATCTGTGGGGGTGCGAGCAGCGAACCGCGTCTGCAACCTGCCCTTCCACAAAAACAAGAAAATCATGCAACTCACCACGACGTGCCAGCTACTGCACGTCGAAAAGCTTGCCTGAGTCAAGTGAGATGTGACACCAAATGGTCCAATCCCAGGTGGAGATCCCATGCTCTGAAAGCCAGGACTCTCACCGCTGTGCCAGTTGTCGGGCGATGGGTACCATGCGGAGGGCGGGGGTAAGGGGGAAGGGGGGGTGGGGTTCGAGCAGCCCGGGACCCGGGATCGTAGATATATACACACAAGTACACACGTATGTATGTACACACGCATACACGTATGTTCTGTGTACATATGTATATAATATGTCTTTATCTGTATCTACGTACATACACACGAACGTGTATATGTATATATATATATATATATACATATGTCTTGCAGGTCTGTCCGAATGTCATTTGAGATTCGTGTAAGTGTAGATCTGCCTCTGGACTCTGGATTTGCGCACGTGTTTGTGTACAAAGATAAGGATGCAAGTATTGTTGATCACTTGGCAGATGTGCCACTACAGCAAAGCTCACCACCTGACTATGTCTCCGCACAGATCAGCTGCCGAAAAACGCAACGTCAAAACATTTTTCAAGATGATGCAGCGATCAGTCTCGCGGAAGAAGAAAATGCATCAAGGGTAGTGGTGTTTCAAGGTGGTCGAAGCTCCAATGCAATACATTGTGTTACATGGATTTAAGGCTTTGTTTAGCCTCACACAGTGTCGTACTGGTGTAAAGGGTCATGGCATGTTATCTTATCATGTTGTATGCCATGACATCTGTTGCTCCATTCTTTATTATAATACATGGTGCTTGCCTGGTGCTCCAACCCTCAAGACTTGGTCTTTCTGATAAGGCACGTACTTTCTGCAAGAAACCAAGACGGCTCCGAGTTGGGATTTCGGGCCAAGAAAGCATCGGTAGATGGCAATGCCGTGAGGGACTGCCATGCCGCCGCAAAGTACAGCAACACTACAGACTGCGACATCTACGGAGTACTGCTTCAACACTTTCAATCTTACGCAAACTCCGACATTAGGATTTGTCTGAAAGACGGTGGCCGCCAGGTCTCGCTGCTGCAAATGGATCATCAGGTAGACCTGCACGGGTCTGCACAGCTTGAAAATGCCGACGACGGCGACGGCGACGGGGACGGAGATGCCGATGCTTTCGGTAACAGCGACTCCTCGAGCACCCCGGCTGCACGAGCCGCTTCAGTTTAGAGAGCCTCTCGCCCACATGTCCTTATGTGGGGCGTGGTGTGGGGAGTTGTGTGGACTCAGTCTGGCTTCTGAGGTGCATCATTGCGGCAAAACATCACGCTCGAAGAGGTCGCATTTGTGCAGGCTCGCGAACATTGACTAAGCCATCTAAGCCATTCAACTACAGGCACGTCATCCAAAAAGGTCCAGTTCCATGCAAGGGTCAACCGCCAGGAAGCTACAAATCGCACTTCAGTGGCACTGCAAAGTCTGGACGTCCTCGGACACCTGGAGTACGAGCTGCAGGCAGGGAGATGACTAGAGGTGAATCGCTTCGACCCAGCAGATCGTGTGAGGTCGGCGCGGGCCCCAGCGCCAAGAGCAAGGCCGTCCCGGGCTCCTTTTTGATAGGAAATAGCTGTGAGGGCTGACAGTCCTCGTTGGCTTTGTAGCACGACGTACAAGACGAGTCCACCCGCCGAGCAGAATGCGTCTTCAGAAAGAGTGAGAGGGCTCTTGGCAGGTGGCCTTGGCTCTGATGGAGCTGACGGTGGTGCCTGGAGTGCTGGGACTCGATCGATGCTACATGGGCCGCTTGCCTGCAAAGAGTGGGATAATGTCGCCAGGAGGCCGTACCAGCACAGGCTGCATTGGGAGTCAGACTTGTGCGCAAGAGGTCAGTGCGGCCTGGGGATTGTCAAAGCAGCCACGTTCGGAGGTGCACGTTCGGGAAGAAGCTTGTGTCCTCAATGTCCTGAATTCCCTGCATATTGCTACCAGCATGTTGCTCTGCGGTAGGCTTGACGGTCTGGTTCATCTTCGACTTCTTGGCAGTTGTGATGACCTGCCTGTCAGGGGTGGGGGCTTGTCAAATGTAGCTTGCAATGCTGATTCTCTACCGGATGAGCAGCTCTGTGCATGTTGAAAATCCTTTTGACCCTGACAGCACAAGTACATGAATGCCTTCGGCATGAAGGGCAAGTTTATTGATAACGAGGCTGGCCTGTCAGTGAGTCATGGATGGTGAGGGACGCGGCTCTTGGAGTGGAAGTGACTTCTTTTTGACTGACCCTGCCGTCTGCAGATCACCTTTGCATTCTGGTTGGCGCTGGTGTGGATATTGGGCATGTTCATGATATGCTGCACGCAGTCTGTCCCTTGATGCACTTGGCCTTGCATTGCCTGGAGCTAGACCATCGAGGCTGTTGCTAGAGCAGTAAGAGACCAGTTGACTGGAAGAGTGCTGCAGCAGCTTAGAAGACTCTGGCATAAGGTCAAGATGATGACAAGGCCGACGCCAGTGCCAGGAAAGAATTCTCCATGACGAGTGCTCTGGAATGCATGAGTGAACATATCATGAAACAATCACGGGTATCATTGCTTTACGAGCTGTTTGTTCTGGTGCAGTCATCGCTAATAACGAGCTGAGGTGATGTGCTCAAATTGCTCGATGTTGTATGCCGCATGCCACAACATGTTTCACAGGTCAGACTTGGCCAAGCAGCCAAAAAAGTGCGTGCCGCGATCTTTGTGCTTGGACAGACTGCCAGCAGAAGTCGTTTTGAGCGTCTCCTCAGGTGGGCGCTGCATGCGCGCACGCACGAAGAGGACAAGAAGGACGACAAAAAAGAAGAGAAAGCAAAAGTAAAGAAGAAACAGCGCCGCCCACAGCAACGCCGGCGGACTTTTTACAAGAGGGGTTCTTGCCCCCAATTCTGCTTCCCTTCAGTATCAAATTCGGTGTGTTTAGCTGTCGCACACGTGAGGGAATTTGTGCGGCGGTTCATGGTCATGCTGCCATGCTCCGAATGCGCTGGGAAAGCCTGGCCAGGTGGAAGGAGCGGCACCAGCTCGTCTGGAGCAACGACACTCAGGCACCGAATACACGGTGCTTCTTGGCCGCACACATGCTACTCGAATGTAGGGTCCCCTGTACATATATTTTAGCAACCAAGAATAAATGAAGAGTGATACATATATATATATATATATATATGTTATATATGTTATATATATATATATATGTAGTTATACATGGGTATATATGTATGTGTATTAATAATGCAATGTGTAGAACAGGATAGAATATACTATAATACACTACAATAGAAAGCAATAGACTATAGCAGAGTATAACAGAATCGACCATAGCGTACTTAGGTAACATAATATGATACAGTATACTATACTGTAACGTAATTTGTAAAATAGAACGTGGTTTAATACAACATGGTAATCTATAGTATGCGTTGATCTATTTGCTCATTCGTTTGTGTATTTATAGGTAGTAGCTGCCCTGGACCAACCGCAGCTCCAGGGCGAAGAGGATAAGAGTCTAACACCATGAATGCCTCTACATTTGGCTTTTATTGCTTCGATCCGTGACATTCAGGCAGTACTAGAAGCAGGTTCCATTGTTGTACACGCGTCTGTACACCTGAGTCAAAATCGAGGTCAATTTCTAGATTCGCTGTTTTGCCGGTCTATGAAATGAGGCCCTGTGTTACAGGAAATACAGGCGTTCTGCTGTAGTGTAGCGTGTATTTGCAACACGACTATATAGTACTTCTCACTCACATCATCATGCACAGGTCATAAGAATTAGGCAAAGCCTTGGTTGCTGTGTTCAGACACATCCAAAGATATTTCAACTGTAAGTGCTTGATGCTTATGCGTGATTGAGAGTTTACTTGAGCTGTGGTATCTGGTTGGTGTTCACCTTGTATATGTTTAAGCACTTGTTGGCGGTCATTTGGTGCTCAGTGTTAAACATCGCAGCTGCTAGCTCATGGGTCTTTGACCACATATGTAATGGCTTCTAGCTGGCTGCATGATGTTTAGCCAGTGTTCACATATGTGCTATATACTCAGCACTTGCTTGATGTCAAGATGCTATCAGTTCATACTTACCCACACGAAGACATGGCAGCAATTAAAAACAGTTAGCATCAGTGCTTGCTTGAGGTTTTCTCCATACTGCTAGATAGTTAAGAAATGTTGGCTAGGATAGCCCGGACATTTACATAATTAATGTCCGAATCACTTTTCCACAGTTCTTCCTAAAGTTCGCGGCTCGGGTTAAACACCATCAAGTTAAGCGGTAGTCATTGATAGTTACTTGAACATTGATTGATAGTGCACTTAACCACCAGAAAATACTGCAACAGCTTACGTGTTAGTAGCATGTAGGCTACCCCTTCTCTGTCAGTGTTGGATCGATGTCCTCTCGGTGTTACTATGTAGCAAGTGATATTTGTGTCATATAAAGAAAACGGATCGCTTTTGAAATCTTCGTAGCCCAGTACTAATGAAACATCTAATCGAGCACTTCCAAAACAAACAACATTCGTTTCAACATGCTTCAACTACGCAGTGTTTTAAACATGTAAAAATGTGTGTGGCGGGTCTGGCATCTGCGAATACTTTGTGTTAATATCATTGTTTTGACATCCTGAGCAAAGATTGAGTAAGTACTTGGCTGCCACCAATCGAGAGTATATGCATTGGTAGTTGGGATTCGTGTTACAACTTTATATTCACATGTTCACCGGGTATGGAGCAACCCAGATCTGTTCAGTAACCAACCCATGAAATCAGGTACAGATCGGGCTACAGCTCTATACTACGGCAATATGGAACTGTTTACTGATGGGGCTTGAATCCTCTGCAGGTATGTTCAACCACGATGTCTGTGCTAAACAGGTGCTACTATGTACAGGAAGTGTGCGCATAACATATCTTGTGGGAAATGTTTTAGTACTACACAAGCCCTAAACAGTCCTTTCACAGAACGTAATGCAACTTTATACACCCTTACATACGCATTATGCTTCAGTTCTGGCAAAGTCAAATATCAGGCAAATAAGAGTACGTAGACAGTGACTGTGCCTATTTTGTGCATGTTTATAGGTCAATTGTCAATGGTGAGTGTATTCTATTTTTTGAACTATCTACATGATAGTTCCTCGTATGAAGTATTCGGAAAATTTAGACATCGCATTTCTCGTCGCGTCACATGCAGCAATTCCCAGAGCCTTCTATTTGCTGTTTAAGGCGTACATATCAGATTCCTCAACCAGATTTAGGGACGGTACCCCTTTGCCCCCTGCGCAGTCGGTTAAGTATCTAGGCCCAATAATTTCTTGGGCCATGTAACTGAATTTGCTTCTTACCATAAACGAGCCCTCACCATCGAAGGCTACAAGAAGCTCTGCGAGTATGGAATAGGGAGGAATTCAGCTTCGTTCTGCCAGCGTTGTTGTACGGTCTTATGAAGTGGTTGTTACTTCGGGTACTTACATCGGGGCATTTGGGTAAAGGGCGGTTTCTATTCCAAAGTAACCAATCATACCGTTTGCTTGCACGGTTGCCCCAGAAGGCCTGCAGATCACCGTTTTCAGATTGAGCGTGCCTCTCCATGAACCACTGTAGGCTGCAGGGTTCGAAGCTCCTTCATGGATACGATAAAGCTTCGGGGGAGGAAGCGCGGCGGGCAAATTGCGTACTGGGTAGAAACTACTGGCCTACATCACTACGGCATTCTGGGACAACCTGTAACCAAGCCGCTTCGGGTCCTAGCCTCTTTGGGGCACGCGCAAGGTCTGCCTAGCCAGACACGTAAGAGAGCCAGAGTCGGAGCGAACGCACGCCAACCCGCGCACAGAGCCGTGACAAAAGCAAACACAAATGTGCAGAAAATTGTATGCATAGGTGTATAACCAATGCAGTAGCATCAATCTGTATGTATACCAATACCAATATCAATCTCAATATCTGTAGCTGTATATATACCTGTATCTATAGCTATACCAATATCTATACCTATATGTATATCTATATCTATACAAGTATTTCTATCTATATCTATAGCTGTATCTGCATCTATCTCTACATCTCTATCTATATCTATATCTACATGTGTATCTGTATATGTATCTAGGTCTATATCTTTATCCATGAATCTTGCGTTTCTTTCCTCTCTCTCTCTCTCTCGGGTTGCGTGCCACGTGGTTCCGCCCGTCAGAGTACATTACCTATGTATGGTTGCATGTTGGTATAAATAGCAACGCAGCCAGACAGTGGTTTTTCCTTCTCTTAGGTTACTTTGGACGGCCAGTCGAGCGAGGCTGGATCGCAGTTCACCTGCTCCAAAAAAGTCTTGTAGTGAATGAGGGTACCTGAGGTCTTTCTCACAAAGCTAAGTATCGTGTCCCAGATCATTCAAGTGAAGTGCCGTGTCACTAGCTTTTTCGCTGCTCAGAAGACAACCCGGTTGTTCCGCGGCGACGGCTACGGCCGACGTGGCGACTCGATATTCCTGAAGAAGAAACCCCAGAGAAGGCTGGCTGTGATTGTTGCCCCCAACATAGCTCCTCACACATCGCTTGGGCAGGCTTATCGGATCTTCGATGCTCCGAATGCATCCTGGAAGGCGCTGCAGTGCTGTGGGAAAGACAAAGCTTTTCTGTGGAGCCAGGACCAGCCCCAGTGGGTGATGCCGGACGTCCTCAAGTTTGTCTTAGCAGGTTCACCGACGGCGCAGGCGGTCGACTCTGGGTCGCTCAGCGGCAGACAGCACTGAGCACTGCCCAAGCGTTTCGATGCTTCATCTTGCCAGCCGAGGCCGGGATCCTTCGGGCCCAGGCATGTCCCCACGCAGGCCTGCATGCATCTACCTGACATATCTTGTCTGTTTTCGGCAGCCGGCGAGATAAGACATGCCTGGCAGGAAGCATCAGAAAAGGAGCAGCCTTGGACTCAGCTGTGTTCTCATCGTGATCCGAGTTGAGTCAGTCAGTCTCAGGGGAAATCCGGTGATGAAGGCCGCCGAGGCTGGGGTTCCGGTTCCGGAATGCCTGTGCCACCAGCATTTACTTGGTGGTGCTTCCAGGAAGCTCGAAAAGCCGCAGCCGAACAGTGTCGCAAGGTGCCTGCTGTCAGCAAGACTCGCTGTCCACTGTGCTGTGACGCAATCTGCTGCTTGGAGGTAGGGACACCACATGCGCCGGGTGATTTGGCATTTCAGAGGTGGGGTGCAGTGTCAAGATCAGCGGTTAGAGATGCATTTTCTGACAGCCTTGTTTGTCAGCGACGGCGTCAAAAGCTCAACAACTCGCAGCAACTCTGCGGCTCAAGCCGCACGGCCTGCAAGCCCACTCCGCCCAACTTAAGCCATCCTAGTGTTTGTGACTTCCGTTCCTACAGAAGATACGTGAGGAGCCAAGCTGTGAAGCTGTGTCGCTGCTTTTCTTCTGGACCGCCATTGCCTGCACTGACACCAGACTTACCCGGACCTGAGGAAGCGATGCCGATGCCACAGAACATCACGAAAGCGCAAGAAGAAGCGCGACTTGGATGATATCGTTGCGGCTGGACACCGCAGTCAGGTCAAGCACATCATTGGTGTTTAATGGTCTGCCACACGTGTCGTCCTTTCCTGGAGTGCAAGTGCGGCGTAGGACAAGGCGCTGCTTCCCAAAATCCACCAGACCCGGTGAAGTCCGATAAATTCCACCAAGGCAGCGCTATGTCGACCAGCACGGCCTGGATCGCCTGGTGACGAAGCTGATGAACGGCCGCTGTGATGGATCGGGCAACGCATAACACGCCTCCCATGTCATGCTCGGTGCTTCGGGATTGAGGCATCATTGCCGAGAAGCCGGAAGACGCTTGCCTCTAACAGGGACTTGCTCGCTCCACCTGTGTGAACTGCCGGTTTAAGTCCTCCGCCCCCATGTCCTTTTTCTTGTCTGCAAGCTGCAGCCAAGGATCCCAAGCTCTACATGATCAAGTGGCTTGCTGAGCGATGCAGCGACGATCAGCTTGAGAAAGGTGGCCTGGAACGCAAGAGTCACTTGGCAGTCGATCTAGTTGCACAGCCGCTGGCGCGTTGCATGGTAGGGTTTGACAGATCAGAGCTGTGGTTGACCCGAGGAGCAGGAAAATGAGAGAAAGTGGCGGAGAAGTTTCACCCCTTGTTGTCTCACCACAAAATTCAGCTCGTCGTCCCACCTGGGAGAATTCCACACTTCGGCAGAACAAAAAGGCATCGAGTCCGACATGTTTGGCAGCTGTCGCATCCTCGTGTGACTTTTTCATGTGAGGAAGCGCGAGTCTGGATGGGACCGGAAGCATCCGGTCCGGGTCCTGTTTGCTTGGGCGCTGCTGTGACATCATCGTGGCTTCGCCCTGAGCCCCATTTCCTTTGCAGGTGCTCTTCTCCAGGGACAACGATCGCCTTCAGGTGGACCCTCGGATGCTGTGGTAGACATCGCTTCCTTACATCAGTTTAGCCTCTTGATTGGCGACGTCGTGCCAGGTGAACATGCGAAGCTATTTCGATCGATGGAAAGTGACTTTGATGCTTATAGCCGTTTTGCAACACTGTTTGCTGCGCCCAGCTTGACTCGACAGAGAGATATAATATAAGGATGTAGATGACGGCACCCATGAGAAGGAGCCAACTTGGCCGGAAGCCCAGCGCGCCCACGCAGTGCCCAAGATGTATGTAGCGCTTAATTACACTAAGGCGACTTCGTGTTGAGAGAAGGCCGCTGATAGCGAAGTCGGCCTCGGAGCCGTTCATGCCAAAGTTCCAGCCACAAGGCGATCGTTCTTGATGCGCCTGGTCTCGCCCCGTTGGCCCATGTCCAGCCAGGTGGAAGATATGGTCCATGGAATCCCGTTTTCTGATAATGACATTGTGAGCTGAAGTGCCGAATTCTGGTGCTGCATGGTTTCGTCTCACTGAAGTTAGACGTAGTCAGCTCTTCACGCGTACATTGGCGGTCTGCAGCCCATCGATTCACTCAAACGCTCCTGCATGGTAGAGTTCACTCGTTATCTTGTGGCCGGCGTTGCAGAAGAGAGCCATGACGCCAAAGGCGCAGACTCTCACTAGAGCTCTAGTAGGCCAGCCATGGTAAAACCAGTGACTTCTCACATGTTGCAAGGTCTCTCTGCCAGCCTGCGATTGAAAGCCCTGCCAGGTGGAGGCTCCAGATTCCTGGACAATTGCCATTGAAGCAGACGGCCATTGCAAGATGCCTGGCAGCACTAAGAACAGGATCCTGTGGGGCATCGAACGAAAGGAACAGCTTTCATTGTTCGCAAGCTCAGGATCATGATGCAGCCGATATCAGCGGACTCTGCAGGAAAGCCCCCCCTCACCCGGCTTTGCCAACCACCGGCAAGATTCGTCGGCACGGTTTCATCGCCGTTGCTTGCGAAAGTTGTTCTGGGGTGGCTGCTTCTGCAATGGTCACCAAGCGTGCTCATAGCTTTTAGACGCTGTAGCAACGACTTCAACGAAATAAAGGAGTCTGAGACCAGACAGCGCTGCCACATGTCCCAGGGATTCCCAGGGCTTGCGCAGCTTTTCCTGAGCATATCTCGCAAGAATTAGCCCCGACCCACATGTGTGCACTGGCACGGCCATGGCGGCATATGCTCCCCGGATCGCGGAGCCTCGGCAAAGCGCAAGCTACTTGCAGGGACTTGTGCGTATCAAGCCTTCTGGAGAGCTTCAGCCTTTCAGGGAGTCCGAATTTTGGCATAGTTGCAGAGGCCCGCTTGACATTCGTCACCGACGCACCCTCGCCTTGTAAGGATGGTTCGGGACAGGAGGCTGCCATGGCTCGGGAGGTCCTCCGAAGCTTCGAGGAGGACTTTGCGGGTGCCCTATGGCCCACTGATCTTTGGGCCTAGTGCAGATGCGAATCTCAGCCACCCCAGGCGCGGCACCTTTCAAGGGATGCCCAGGTCCAACAGGTGGGCTGCCCAGGTCGTCTTCGCCACTCCACCTCAGCAGCAAAGCCTCTGGAATGAACTAGATGATCCCTGTCAGGTAGGCTGCAGCCTGCACCTCGCCCGCAGCGTCAGTCGTTCCGCAGTCCAGATGGACGCCGTGTCCAGAATGTCCTGTGCGATGATGAGGATCGGCTGTGCCGCCGTCGGAACTGTGGGCTATGCGGGTTTAGCCCGACTCCCACTGTTTTGCTGCAAGTGCGAACTCTGCGCTGTGACGCGGGCTTCGCAGGTTGCGATGCCTCTTCTGGCTCTGGGACCGCTGAAGGCCCCAAGCCCAGCAGATCCTAGCGAAGGAAGCGAGTGCGCTGATGCTTCTCTTCACTCTTCTCTTCAGCCCGCAGCGGTCACCGCTCCCTCTTTGAGGTTGCCCTTGCGAGCGCTGTGGGAGCGATGGGAGGAGCGCACTGGGCATGGCAGCGGAGTGCCTGAGCTGCTACAATGGCACAGCATGTCCGAAAGTCGTGAAGGGTTTTTCCGTCGAGGTGGGATTTTGGATGGCATGATGTGATGATGTTATGTGAGCTTATGTCCCAGGTGGCGTTGGCGCTTACAGTACAGTAGGCTTTCGATAAGTTGGTTGGCCGTCAGGTTGTCGTCAGGTCGCCTCTTAGCTCTTGGTCACACAAGTGCGTTGAATATCATTTATCGCCCCGAACCAGGGCTAGCGCGAGTCGCCGCACTTCGTAGCAGGGCGAAGCAAGTTGTTGGCGCCAGCATCTTCGAGCTGCTTGTGTGGTGCCGTGAACCATCTCGGTGTCACCTGCAGCCTCCGGTAAGCACGATCCATCTCAAATTCCACCATATTGGCGTCATGTCGCGAGCCGGTAACTTTCTCGCTGTAATGGTGCGGTCCGAGTCCTCCGGTAAGCGCGATTCATTGTAAGTTCAATTTGAGCTCACGTTGGCTGGAGCTGCCCACGTCAGAGAAAATCTATTGGAGCGTTTGCTCATGGGAGGGTTTCTGAAAGGTTGTCTAGAAGAGTTTATGGAACGGTTTGATACAAGGTAGAAGGGTTCTCAGAAGTTTTTTAGAGAATGAGCATTGCAGAGGGTGTAGCACGGGTGCCTTGAAGAGGCAAGTTTACGAGAGGGTTCGTAGAATGGTTTAGTCGAGGGATTGTACGGACAGGTAGATGAATGGATGGATGGGTGGGTAGATGCACGGATGGATGGATGAATGGATGGATGGATGCATGGAGTGATGGATGGATGGAGGGAGGGAGGGACGGACAGACAGACGGAGGCAGGGAGGGACGGAGGGACAGAGGGACGGAGGGACGGAGGGAGGCATGGAGGGACGGAGGTCCGGAGGGACGGAGGGACGGATGGAGGGACGGATGGACGGACGGACTGACGGACGGATGCGATGATCTTCGGTGTTGCTTCGCTGATACAAGATATGAGTTAAGCGCTTCCGAGACACTGGTTCTGTACTTGGTCATCATGTGTCTCTGTACGAGTGCCAGCAGCCAGCAGCTCCACCTGAAAGGTGAGCGGGAAAGTCGTCGACAGGGTATCGCCAGGCCTGATGATTTGGGTGCCACTGCTTTAGCCATTCAGCTGCAGCAAACAGCAAAACTGTGACGGCCTTTTTTTTTCGCAGTGGCTTGCGTTCGGCCACTGAGGCTGCTATCGCCAGAGCCCTGGTGATCTCCAGGAGAGCTGTTCGTTGATGTCAGCTGGGATAGGGGGATTGGCAGCTGCAGTGTTGAGGCTGGGAGTTTTCCACCCATCCCCACGACACGGCGTTTGAAGCACCTCGTGAAGTGGGCACACAGGCACCTGCAAGTGCATACGTTGGACAGAAGCGCTTGACTTCGAAGCTGATGTTTCCAAGGCTTCTCACGAGGTGCAGCCCTCCTTCTTGAGCTCTGGTGCTGGGAGAGTTTCGGGTTTAGGTCTTTTAGGTCCATTTCTCAGCTGCTTGTTTCCGGCAGGCCTGGAGCTCTTGCAGGCAACTGGAGATATGCCGTCCTTGTAGAGGTACCTCTGCTAAGAACAGCATCAGGAGAGCACTGAGCGTGTCTGAGCGTAATGTCTGCTGTCGGCGATTGGAGGTTGCATGTGCCTTCGCGCCCGAGACTCGCATGGGAAACCTTCCCCCGGCTGCCATCCGATGGCCATCAAGTAATCAGTACTTTTCCACCCTGAATGGGGGTCGTCCCAGGCCCTGGGCGCAGCGTGCCTACTTCCTGCATGCCATGCGAGGCGGAGGGTTGAGGCGGGGAGGGCTCCACCACACCACCCTGAATTCACCCAATTCCCGTTCCGTTGTCTGCTGTGGTCGCTGTGGTGCAGGGCCCGGCTGCATGGCGAGGGTCCCGGCCAGTCCCTCCGCCACCTGCTGCCGCTCTACCGCTTCCTGCAAAGAAGTGGGGGCCTCCCAGTAAAAGCTAAATGAGCAGCAGTAGCAGTCAGACCGGACTGAGAAACCTGCTCTGCACGTCGAATCTTTACTCTGGTCCAAGAACACGCAGGTGCAGTTGTGGAGGTGCCGCGTGCTGCTAGCGGCTTTGCAAAGCCATGCGCGAACTTGGGTTTGCGAGTTGTGCTGCGCAGCTCTTCCTCTCAAGCTTGCCCTCTCTCTGTTGTATATACGTCTCTCGCTGAAGATGGCGTTTCAGGATGAGTTTGTCATTGGTGCGGGCATCTTGTTTGCAAGAGTGAAGAGACCGTGAAGAGTGTTGGTGACTCTGAAGATCTCAGGACCAGTGGACACAAATTCCCTACTTTTTCCATCAAATTTGGAGCTGAAGCCGCCGGGTTTGGAGCCCTGCTGGGTAACACCCAGCCACTCCCTGCTTCCGAGCCTCAACCGTCTCTATCTCAATCGGCTCTCTAGCCTGGCATCGACGTCCGCAGAGTCCGAGGACAGCGAGGAGAGCTGCAGCGACTCCCCCGCCCTCTCTCCGAACTTCACCTCGCTGCTCCCGCGCCCTTCGGCGCACGAGCTCCTTCGCCAAGCGCAGGTACCGCTCCCTCCCGGCCTGACCGACCTGGCCCGTGACGTCCCCAAGCCGCGGTGCCAGCTTCCGGTCCAGGCGAAGCCGAAGCCGAAAGGGCCGAAAAGCTTCAATTTCGCCGTTGTCTTCCAAGGCTACGATTTGAAAGCGCATGCAGACTTCGAGCTGGTGCCTCGCTTAATCGGCCGGCGTGGCTGCAACATGGCCCCGATCTACAACACCGGGGCTGGCGCACGTGTTCGTGGTCGGGGGAGTGGCTACAAGGAGGTCAGGACGCCTTACGGCGACTACGAGAGGGACGAAACGCTCCAGCTGGCTGTCTCGTGCCGCTCGAAGCTCGGAAGCACTTGTAGAGACTTCAATGTAATAACTTAATGGTTTGCATTCAGCTTCTGCTTGGGTTTGTTTTGTTCTGTGCCCTCTGTGGCTGAGGAAGGAGATCAAGGAGGCAGCGTTGAAAGAGACCCTGGCGCTGGTGAAGGACATCTCGCAGCACTTCCGCCGCTTTTGCCGTGCCTGGGCTGGGATCTTGCATGATCTTGCTTTTCTTGCAAGCGCTGCCGGACTTGATCTGCAACCGGCACATGCATGCTTGCCACCAAGAGGCAAGAACAAGCTGCAATGCACGGATTTGTACGTGGTGCAGTGAAGCTGGCGCTGCTGTGGAGGCAGGCCAGCTTATCCTCACGCCAGTGGCCTTTCTCCCAAGATTAATGATTGCAGGACATCTGTCTGGCTTCTTGTAGATGGGACTCTGTGAGTGGCCAGACATGGGGCAGTGACCTTGCTGAACTTTCTGTGAGGGGTACAGCAGCACGATGAGTGTGAGCTGGGGTCCTGCATGCTGTGCACCAAGGTCTGATGGCATTGAGTTCGAAGCCCTGCGCCGCCGGTGCAATTCGTTCTTCTTGTTGAAAGCTGTTTAGACAAGCAGTCCGACGCACATGCTTGCAGGGCTTCTCTTAAATGCTCCAATTGCGAGAGCAGTTGCATGTCACTTTGTTTCTGGAGGCAGGTGTGCAGAACGTGCCTTGACCACTCCAGGAACGTAATTACATTCTGTACAGGCACTACATGTTGAAGCCAGGGTTTCGGATTCTGCTCTGCGGTTGTTGAGTGGGACACGACGTGCGGCCAACATGTATACGCACGGTGCATTAACCAATAGGCGTGCACGGAAGATGGCTTGATGTCACTAACAGAACCTGCTGCTTCGACTTGAGATGTTTACGATGCAAGACTGACTGGGACGACTCGCCGACGAAGATATCAAGCGTGACATTTGCCAGGTGTAGATGCGAGGGTGAGGTTTGCCAGAGCACCTTGCCCAAGGCCACTACAATCGAAAGGCAGCACGAACGATGTGCATGTAAGACAGCGACCAGCGACCAAGTGGTTGCAACACGCTGCTCGACCAAAATGAGAGTGCCCTGCTTTGTGATTGTCGTTGCGGCAAGGAAAAGTCACTTCTGCAGGTCGTGCTTGAATTGTGCTCGACCCTAGCAGCAGCACGTGGGATGCCGTGCTCCCAGACAGCCCGCAGGTACTCGGGTTCTTAATGGGACGGAGTCCAGAGCGGTGTTTCACTACAGAAAGCGACCTGAAACAGAATCTACACGATGTTCCGAAACTCCAGGTCAACGAGGAATCTTCCCGAGGAGTTCGTCGGCGTGCGCATGTTCTACCTAGAGGGCCCTTCCCGAGCCTTGATTTGGGTACCTATTTCCATGGTCGGCATCTGCGAGAAAGGAAAGCTGCAAAATAGGAAAGAAGATAGGTACCCCCAAAAAGTTGGGGGATAGGAGACGACTTTCCAGGTATTGGCTTGCCTTTTGTTTCCCATGCATCTCTTTCTCGCATTGGTGTGTCTTGCATTCGCGCAGGAGATGTCGCAAACTCGCGACGCAGATCTTCCAGGAGAAGGCTTGCCATGATTGGTTTCATGAACAAACAAACTGCAATCATCTCGTTGGTTTCCGCACCGCATCTCAGCAAAACTAGCAAGCGTAGCAAGTAAGGATTTCGAAGGCGAGTCCATTGGACCGAACGGTGCACTAGAGCTCTTTGGCACTGGCTGTTAAAGTCCACTAGACCCCCTTCCAACTCACAGCCCTACCTTCCAATACTCATATATCTACAAGCTCACGGAGTAGCTGGAGACCGCCAATGTTGGAGTACCCCAGTGAGGTTGACACTCCTGGAAGCACACTCCTCCTCAATTTCCTCACAGACTTGAGTTTGCGCGGAGTTGCTGAGCGTGAGTTGCATAGGGCCGCTCAAAGAAAAGCAAGTAAGGATTTGCGTTAGCACTCCGTTTCTGTACCAATCGCTTTATTCTGAATCTGGGGTTTCAGTCGTGAGGCATGGTGCCCTTCACAGATCGGCGCATCGTAGCTTTGGCAACGGCCCGGGCCTCGTGGTTTCAGGAACGCCGGCAGGGCAGTGATGCTTCTTCTCGTTGCTCTCAAGAGTTTTGGTTTCGAACAGCAAAGGGTTTCGGCTTCGTCGTCAGGATTTCCATTCCTAGCGAGGGGGGGTTGCGTCGGCGCACACTGTTCAAAAAGTGTTCCTTTGCAGTAGCATTAGCGCCATCGCAGTTTTACCACAGTTGAAACGCAACTGAACACTGGGTACTCGGCGCAGGTTCGATTCATTGCGAAGCCAGGGTTCGCTGCGCATGATCAGGATGCCAAAGTAGCCGGGTTCCCCCAAACTCGAAACGGTATCCTGGATGTCTAGGCTTGTTAGAGACACCGTATTCAATGGACAGGACATGCTCCTGGTGCAGCCAGGTCTTGGCGACTGTCGCCGCGATGGAGTCACTCAGCAAGGCCATCCATGTCTGCTTGCGCATGCTGTAGCGTAGGCATTGATCATCGAAGTTGGCCTGCACGCCATGCAACGTGCGATTTGGTTTTGTTGGACTCTTCCATCCCGATGTATGCACCTTGTGCGGTGCATAGGATCAACTCCTCGACATCATGCATGCAGCTTGTCGGATCAAGCCTGTAGGCTTCAGGACGCTCAACTTCGGACAGTGAGTAGCAGAGGTGATCGGTTGCCAGCAACTTGTCTTTGTTTCGTGGCGGCATACCAGTGTATGGCATGTCACAGCAACCGGGCCGGGCCTAAGCCATGCCGGGATTAAGCCATGAAGCGAAGTTTCCAAGACATCCAAGAAGAGGAGCTGCGCTTGAAGGCAGAGCTCCCTGCCGACCGGCATTGCTTGCAGGGCAATCAGGACCATACCATAAGCCTTTTAGGATCGCTGCTGTTCTGAGACTCATTTGGCAGCTCGCTACCGGCCAGGACGGCTACAATATCGCCTGTGATTTGACCTTCTCCCGAATTCTGGATCATGATACTGCCGAAGAGCGTCCTTACAAAAGTCGCTCCAACGAGAGACACTCGGCGTCAGTTCAACGCTGTTGGTGTGCCGAGCCTGAGCGGCTCTGGGCCGAGCTGACGTTTCCGAGGCAAAACGGTGCTCCATTGGGGCCAGCGCAAGCTAATGCTGGCGGAGATTGAGCTGCTCTTTTCGCATTCTTGCTGTGAGGGCGGCTTAGGCGCAAGTCGCAGCGAGCCAAGGTTCCTCACCGAATACTACGAGACCGGCAGCTGGGTCGTGCAGCCTGGCTGTGCAGATTTCGGGTGCTGAGACGGCAGGGAACTTTCCCGGGCTCAATACGTCCTAGGTGAAGGAAAGGACAGGGAACACTGCACAGTCTACTCAAGTTCCTCATTAACGGCAGGTCGGCACAACATCGGTTTTCTCTTTGCCTCGGAGTGGAACATGCCTCAGTTACGCAAGGTATGCGGGTGCAGCCCCAGGAACTCACATCCGGAAGCATGGCTGCATGATGCATTTCGGTAGATCTTGGTTTTCAACAACTTTTTTGTTTACTCTCTGCAGCTGATGCCGCTCAGCTTTGCTTGAAGAGTTGCCTCAAAGCGGAGGCTCCTTGCAAAGATGTTCCCCAAGTTGCGATTCGTGTTGATTGACTGCAGACCTTTCTCAGACCATTTGAACAAGGCAGCAGAACGTCATGTGCACCTGTTGAGATCGCCTCCGCTTGTGTTGCGATGCATCACGTGGCGGCGGCAGGCTGCCAAAGAGCTGATTTGGATGGATGGGACGCCCAGGCCCTTTCGAGCTTCGGATGGCTTCCCGATTCTGCAACTGAAGATTAACCCCTCACAACTTCCGAATTCCGAGCGAGGATTCGCTGCGAGCAGAAGTACTTCACCGACGAGACGGCCAAAGAGTTCGAGCACTCTGAAGGTCACTGCCTTATGTAGTACGGGTATATAGACTCTCACTTAGACTTAGACCACTCATGTGGTATGATTTCCGTATCACCACTCTTTGGAAAAAGATGAGGTGTGCTTTTTATCTCGGACGTCAGGACGAGCAAGGATGCAGCCGCTTGACTATCAGGTTTCTCAGTCCTGTATTATTCCCTCATGACCCATCGTCCCAGGAGGAGGGAGATGACTATCCCAGCCTCGCGGATGCAGTCTATTGAATAGAGTCTATTGAGTTGAGCAGACACATCACCCGGGAGAATCGCCACCATGCCGGTGCAGCAAAGGCCAGAAGGAAGTTGAGGACGACATGCGCGTCCAAGAGAGATGGCACCTGCTGATGATACTTGGACAAAGACATACAGAGACGCTATCTGGGTGTAGATCCGGCTTTCGGTCGCTGCGAGGAAGCCTGTGGCATCGTGCTTCAAATTTCGGCTGCCTTGGGGTGCCTGGAATGCATTGAGAGCGACGTGAACCAGGTTCCCAAAAGGCTTTCCCATGACCTGATCTGTCAGACGCTGGCACGACCAAATACTTGAATGGCACTCTGCACCTTCCCGCCGCGGAGCAGCAAAAATTTAGCAGGCTTAGGTGCTACCGTATGAACAGTCAGCAGGATGCACAGTGGCTGAGGTCTGGGGTCCAGCAACGACGACAGAGAGCCGTCTCTTCGTGGAGTTCCAAAGTCTGCGGGCAGCATCAGAGCTGTCGGTGCTGAGTGCCGAGGAATTTTGCGAATCGTTCCTTGTTAGTACCTGACTACATCAGGTCTTGACTCGGAGAGATGCTTTCGCAGCTATGATAACCGGAGACTCTATTGCCTTATGCTCTCGTAGAGCCGTACTCGTAGAGGTGGTGGGTGACTCACCGATAGTGAGGAAATATGAGCAGCAAATGTTCTACTTCAACACGCACCGTCGCATTGCGAAGTACAAGCACGAATTCGAAGACTACTTCCGGTCGCGCTCTTAAATGCACTGCACTGCCACTGGTACTGATGCTTCTATATCTGACGAAAGCTGTGAGTCTTGGGTGTCGGGCCAGGTGCTGCTGCTTTGATTGTACGTCAGAGGCGGCCATCTTGACAAAGTATCTTCAAGTGGTCGAGCCGATGCCCAGGGAGGTAGTGGAGCATAACCCACACATTGCCGCCAAGGACCTTAACTTTATGTGAGGTCGAGGGACGGCTTGGGCATGGTCAGTGTAAGCACAATGTCAGCATGTGGTCGAGGACGTCCCTGGACTTAGTCGCTTGTTGGACTTCGAGTGCCACCGTACCTCAGCGTCAAGCAGCTACTGGTAGCAGCCAGCAAAACTGTCGGCTTCGTCTTTAGGCACTGCTTGGCTGATGCCAAAACCGAGGAGACTATCAAGATCTTCGCTCGCTCGTCCGTGGAAATCCTGATCCGACAGAGCGGAGGAGAAGGATTCAGAAGCGCCAGACGCGAGCAAAGGTGGACAATCGAATGTCCAAGGAAAAGACTCCATCAGAGAAACCAGAGGTGCACGCTACAGAGCAAAACGGCGCGTTGCGGTGCCTGTGTGAGTGTGGAACTGCAGCAATGACATTTGTGGGCCGCACAGCTGGCAGTCTACGGCACAGGCTTCGTACGCGCGACTGCGACAGGGACTTGACGTGGATTTCGCCAAGGAGCGTTGTATTGCTGGCACGGTGTCGCTCAGTGTGCCTGTCCTCCGACCCAATCAGGACTCGCAATATCAATATCGACGGTTGTCCACCTTCTTCAGGCACTGGGGCCAAAGCAGTCCCGAAGGTCACGGCCTGATTGGGATTGCCTTTACCTCGAAGTCTGTCCTTTACGCAACGGGATATAAGGCCTGAGCTCGCACACGAGGAAGGGGCTGCATCGCATCGTGCGCGCCGGCAGCCGGGCTCTTAGAGAAGTGCTGTTGCTACTGCTTCGCCGCATCTGTTGGATCCAGGAAGCGTTCTGCGTCCTGGCGAAATCCGAGAAGCGCTCTCGTCCATACCACCCATGGCCAGAGAGCATCAGCAGAAGTGTGGTTGCAGCTTGCCAATCCATACTTACAAGAGGTCCTCCCTGGCGACGCAATCATCGAGGACGGGGAGGACAGTGATAAGGAGGCGCATTGGGGACCTGAAGCAGAGCTTGCGGCGCGAGGCAGCGCAGCACTCGACTCGACGCAGAGTCCGCTGGGCTCAGGTGGAGGCTGCCGAGTTTCACTCCATCGGGGAGGATGAAGAGGAGACGCAGCTCGAGGGGTCGGGTCCCCATGGAGCGACCACCAGCCAGCAAGCAGCAAAGGCAGAGATGTCCCGGCAGCAAGTGTGATGCTAGTGGTATAAAGATGGATAGATGGATGTTACCTCCTGCATCGATCCGCTTGTACCAGTCGTGACATCAGTACAGCGATTGACGTCCGGAATTGCGACGGGCTCTTAGGTTCGGATATGATCTCCGGAAGGCCGACTTTCCACAAGGCCACGAGCTGCACAGCTTACTGAGAGCTTTTTGCATTCGAGCCTCGACAGTGATGGAAGGTGACGGGGAACACAGTTGGAATGTCATCGATGCGCAGCTTCCTCAGAGCATGCCTGTGTCTGCGCTTGAAAAAAACAGTCTGGTGGTTTTGGAGCCATGTCAGGTCGACCTACAGGCTGCGATCAGAGACGTATTTTCTGGATGGGCCACTCAGCTCAACTGTCGCAAACGACGCCTCAATATCACAAGCTTTGTCACAAACTCAGACAAGAACTGCCGAGGTCAAAGGAACCCTCTTGCCGGAGACCAACTTGCTAGAGCAAGGGCTTCCCAGGGCCACTCCCTCATTCTGCAACCTGTCTGCATGTCACTGACAGGTCCTGCCATGCTGCAGCTCTTGGATGTCGATGTCAGCCAAATCGGACCCCGCGGCCCCGTTGTTGAATCAGTCCGCACCTTCGTTGCCCCACAGCACGAACGTGTTCATGTGCTGCTGCTCCCAAAGAGTATCGTAAATGTGCGGGATGCGAGGCGCGACATCCTGACTTCTCCTGCCAAGCTCGAAGCTCGGCATTGTGACGCCTCTTTGGCTCTCTGGGTGCGTTGCTCTGGCTCCCGGAGGCCATTCGACGAGGAGGGGATGGACGCTTCCTCTTCATACTGAACTTCATTATGCCGCCCTACCAGGCTCTTTCGTGTGGGCTTGTGCTGGCCTCCCGGCCCTTAAGCTCTGCTCCTGAGGCCATCATGACAGCTGCCGTGGATCCATCAGCTGCTTGGCTGTCGGATCCAGCGAGTCCGCAGGCCTTTTTGCTGTGCAGCTGCGAGCAGCTGCGATCAGCTGCGAGCACGGTGGTGTTCTCCCACATGACCAAAGCGAGCTCAGAGCTCTGCTCGCAGCTTTTTGGAGGCGCGCGTGTGGCACCGCTTCCTGGCAGCGAGCCACGAGGACGCCGCTAGCATCGTGCGAGATGCCTGCGGAAGTTGGACCTCACTGAGGAGCAGAAGAAGAAGCTGAAGGTCATCTTTTCCGTGGAGACGGGCCCTTGGGTGTGCGGCTCGTGGTCTTTTGTATTTTGCTTTGCCGCTTTGCGTCCAGTGCATGGGGGAAGCCTTCAGGTGGTGAAGAAAGTCGCCCTCAAAAAGCCCACCCTCATCGGGATGAAGATTTCCATGGACTTTACCTCAGATGGCATGGGATAAAGGCGAATCGAATGGAGAGGATCTTCGCCGGTGCTCAGGAAAGCCACTACCAGCCTGAGGACTACCTGGAGATCACCTTGGACGTGCGGCTCCTAAGCATGGCTGTTCGAGCTCCCCTCAGAAGCCTGGGCCAGGTCACCAACGGAGGGAGGGGTGGAGGCTACGAAGAAATGGCCTGAATCTTGGAAGCCCAGTGGCTCTACCAGTGGCTGTACCAGCACATTCTTCGCGTGAGGTTACTCGCATGGTCTTGTGACCAAGCTGCAACTACGCCAGGCTTGACCCAAGCAGCCTGCCAGCAGTGCCCCAAGGCGCCACGTGAAGAGCTTGGAGTGTGGCCTGTGCTGCCTGATAGAGGTGCGACCTACAAGGGGGTTCTTGGTGTCTCTGCTCTTTTGCTGAGCATCTTGATAGGCAACTCAGGAGGATGAGCTGCCAGAGTCAACAGCTCAGGGCACTCGAGCGGCTCTTTGCGACTCTGCTAAAGCGCCGAAGCACAAAGGTGTGCGCTCTTCGCTTTCCTTGCTTCGCATCCGGCTGGGCACCCGGCTGGAAAATGCTGGAAGCTCGGCAACGATGTCGCTGTCTTGCAGGACTTTGAGAGAATGGCTCTGGCGGTGTCTGATTAAGTCGCTGAGCCCCTCAACCGCGGGACGTTCTGATGCCACCCGCCCTGTGCCAATCCTTTGCTTAGCTTTGATTATGCTCTAGTGCAATAGTTCTCAATAGTGGCAACTGCTGCATTCGGCCGTTCAAGATGAAAGGCTGTCCTGCATGCGAGATGATGGTTCCGTCCTAGACTAGGGAAGGCGCAAGCATGCCAAAAAGCCGAGACAGCTATTGCTGCATGCCGATCGTCACTCCTGGGCTTGTTCTGCTTTGCTCAACCGCTCGTGACGACGGCATGTGCAGCCATGCGTCAGGCACCGGAAACGCAGACCCACTGACTGCGCCTGCACCGAACTGGATTGGGCCGTGCACCACTCAGTCACTCAGGCTAATGCGATCTCATCTTCCTGCCTGCGCCTATGCGACTTGCTTCCTGGTCCCCCATGTGCATAAGGCCTTCTCTGATCTGGGGCGATGCAGACGTCCGGTGTGTCTTGAACTCAGTCCTTGTTGAAGGCTCAAGTGCTTTCATGTCAGTGGTGTCAGGATGTGGATGTCGCGACCGGGCGGATCTTGACAGCCACCGTTCTTGCCTCCGAGCGGCCAGTTCCCAAAGCTTTCAATGAGTCGAAGTCTGTTGAAGGATCTGCATGACTACTTGGCGGCATGTTGAGCTGGTTCTCAGGGAGATCGAAGCCAACCGTGACTACCAGCTGACGATATTCGTGACTTGGCGATGTTAGCACAGGCTCCTGCAGCTGTCGCTAACAGCCGTGAAAGGCTTGAGCTCCGAGGTGAGAAACCCGACCCTTTCGATTCCGGCCTATGAGGTGCCTTGAGACATCGCTCCGAATACTTGTGGACGACAGGATTTCTTCCCTTTGGCCCAAACAATGGTGCATGCTCAATGGGTACATGCAGGGTTCTTTAGCTTAGAGCCGGCGTGTTGCTTCGTCCCTGAGCTTGCAACTGTATTGGCTTTGGTGAATGCAGGAAGCCATGTGGAACGTCTGGCATCTGGACACCTTCGACAGCCCAGGGTCATCTGGTGCTGGGTGCTCGATTCAACCCACCCGTCGCAGATATGCTTCCCAGTTTTTAAATGCCAATCTCGCCACGAACCTATAAGGTCTTGCCCACCTTCCGCGACTCAATAACCTTGCCCGCGACTCAGAGCGAATCTTGGCCTTTCTTCCGAAGCCACGCTTTCTCGCGGCAAGGCCGGGATACCCTGTCTACAACAAAGCCCGGCAGTGGGTGGTGCGGAATCAGGAGCGATGCCAGCTCATCTCACGACTTCTCGCTCGCACATGCTCGCGCTGTCGCCCTTGAAGGACCCTGTCACGGGTGCGACGTACCGCAACGGGCTCCGAGCTCAGCTTCTAAGAGATCCAGTCGCCGCTCTCGATGTACCGCCACCAGGCTCTCTGAGATTCCCGGACTCTTCGTCCAGTTCCAGCTGCCAACAAAGCTGGTTCCCGGAGATGTCCAAGCCCAAGACGCCAGCCGAAAGACGGCGGGAAAAGGACGCTGAGCATTGGTCTGCGCCGCTGCGTCCTGCAGGTCATTGCCATCGAGGCTCCGACTGGCTTCAACTTCATGACGGCGGTGTCCTCATGTCCTCATCCTGTAAAACGACGAACTTCTGCGATTTTGATGCGCACCGAGGGTCCGCAAGATTCGTGCGCCGACTTCCGCTGGGAGCCGATGGAGGCCCCCGACGTGAGAAGCGAAAGCGCATTCAACGTGGTGTAAAGTTTGGAACTTGGCAAGCTCATCCTCGAATTTCGGCAAGACACCTTTGCAGGATGCATTCCTGTACTTGCCCAACTCCATGATCACTTGTATCGACAACATGATCACCATTCAGGATCTCTTCTTTCTGTGGTGGGTGTTTTCAGCAATAATGCTGTTGCTTCCACTAGACGTGCGCAGGTCCAAGAGCCGAAGAATATTCCGGAACTGCGTGTGATGATGTTCCGGCTGACCTCGCGAAACCCTGCGAAGACTCCGCATGCTCTTGGCTCGGCTTTCGCTCTGCTTGATTCAGAAGCACATTCTGCACTTCTCAGCTTTCTGAGACAGTGGTGTGACAGAGACGCCCCTTGCGTTCCGAGACATTCCTCAACCACTGGAGCATCACTCACACGGCCAGTGGTGCAATCATGAGCACGGAGGCGGGAACGTGCGAAAGACTAGTGACTAGAAGATTCTGCCCGCACCGGTGCCCAGCTCTGGAAGCCGGAAAAGCAGTTGGATGCAGCAGCAAAGCAACCAGCAGCTGCCAGGCCATCAAAAGCTGGGACGTTGTCCGTGGCTCAGAAACTGACAAGAAGAGCAACGATTAGATCAATATTGCCAAGCGTTGAATTGCTAGTCTGATCGGAGAGTCCCAACATTAAGCAGCAGCAAAGCGAAGACTCGGAGTGGTAGCACTAGAAACAGTAGCAACGACCAGAATGCTTGTAGCAGTAGTAGTAGTAGTAGTAGTAGTAGTAGTAGTAGTAGTAGTAGCAAGTCAAGACAAAAGCACGGGAGATGGCAGCAAGAAAGTGTATTGACACTCGCCTTTGTAGCATGTTTGATAGTCACAATAGTAGTGGCAGTACTAACGACAGGAACAGACAGAGTGGTGGCGGTAGGAGTAGCAGCAGCAGTAGTGGGAGGAGGAGCAGGAGTAGCAGTAGCAGTAACAGTAGCAGTAGCAGTAGCAGTAGCAGTAGCAGCAGTAGCAACAGTGTAGCAGCAGTAGCAGTAGCAGTAGCAGTAGCAGGAGCAGGAGCAGGAGCAGGAGCAGCAGCAGGAGCAGGAGCAGGAGCAGGAGCAGGGGCAGGGGCAGGAGCAGCAGCAGGAGGAGTAGTACAGTAGTCGTAGTCGTAGTAATAGCATCAGCAGCAAGAGCAGCAACAGCAGCAAGAGGAGTAGCAACAGCAGCAGGAGGTGTCGGAGTAGCAGCAGCAGCAGAAGGAAAAGGAAAGAGGAGTAGGGAGAGTAGGAGGAGCAGGAGGCGGAGCAGGAGAATAGGAGGAGTAGGAGTACAAGTACAAGTATGAGTACGACGACGACGATGATGATGTTGATGATGATGACGACGACGACACGACGACAACAGCAAGAACAATGAGAAGAACATTAACAGTTGCAACGCTTTCGGAGCCTTGTGAAGTCACTGAGTAGTGTTAAGCTTCGCGCCATGTCGTGAGGTTCCACAGCTTGCCAACGTGAGGGTCATGTTGGTAGGGGAGCAGAAGGCAGAAAATTCGGTCCCGGCCTCTGTCGGAGGCTGCGAAATTGACTTGGTCGCCCTCTGCGAATTCACTTTCGTCACTGCAGGTGTCCACGATGGCCGTCTCGTACAGACCTGTCTCCGATGCAGACGAGCTCAGCCTTGAGGCCCGGCTCCAACCCCCCCCCCCCAAGTCCAAAGTGACGTTCAGTTCTTTTGGGGGACGCGTCACTGCTGCAGGCGCTGGAGCCAACCGGCTTTGACTTCACTGGTGCTTCGGCCATCTCGCTGGGCCACGAGGTCTGCGATCCGCAGAAGATGCAGCGAGTTACACGTCGACGATGCCAGTGAGGTCATTGCAACTGACGCCGAGACGATCCGAATCCGGGCATCTACTTATGCGGAGGCCGGGCAGCATGCCGAAACCTGTGGGAAGCTGCAACACAGGGGCGCCTTTCTGCTTCTTTCCAGGTCAACGTGGACATCGTCATTGCGAATTTCCGGCTGGGTCTGAACGGGGGCCCGACGCTCTTCAACCTCATTACGAGACTCAATAACGGGGTTCAAGCCCCAGCTCTGTTCTTTTTGCTCACTGAGTTACAACGTGGCATTGGCATAAGTGATTCCTTCTCTTGCAGGCTCAGATGGATGAGGCGCTCAACTTTCGTTCTGGCTTCCGACTGCCGGGCAGAGCGGCTTGGCAAATCAGTTGGTGAGTAGCTCGATTTCGAAATTCGCCAGATGCTGCCGCCCTGCGTAACTGCAAGTGCCGCCGCAGCTGAGGTTGCTGTTACAGGGAAGCAGATCAGCAGTGAGTGAGCCAGCTGCTGTGACAGCCGCGCTAGTGATTTATCTTCGGTTGTCTGCTCTCGAAGGCTCGTTTGGAAGGATGTGAAGTTCATGAAACCCGCAAGTGAGGTACAAGCTGATGCCAGAACTGTATCCCGTGCCATCTCTTTGGGAGGCCTTGCGAACAGTAAACTGGGCGTCAAGGGAGTGCAGCCTGACACAAGAGGTCCGTATGGGGGAGTTTGCGGTTGTCGAGCTGCCCTTCACTGTTACCATCAACTCGGCGGCCTAGTCCTCAGTACAAGCGCAGGCAGACAAGCCACATAATACCGCCCGGGCCATTGAAGTCCCGCTGCAGGTCGGCAACTTGATGCGCTTGAGAGCTCCCCCATACGACCTGCAGGTGCACGGAGCCTTCTGCATTCAGTTCTTGAACGACCCTGCGGAGGTTCCACCTGGAGCCCTCGTACTGCTTGGCTGCACAGGCCCAGGACTTCAACATCATTCAGAGCGGAACGGCTGAGACCGTGACCTCCGAGGCCGCATCACAATCACGTGTGCTTGTGCTCTCGCACTTTGATCTTTGGTGCCGTGGTGGAGGTCACGAGCACATCTTCCGGCGAGATGGTGGTTCGTCTCGGGACGCAGCTCTTCAGAGGAGTTCTCTACGAGGCTCTTACAGTAGAGCTTCTCCTGCGGGCAATCCGTGGCTCTTGATGGGTGCCAGGCCTCGGTGAGAGCTCTCACTCCGAGAGTCCCGAACCCCACAGATGCCATGTGGAGCATCGAGGTGGCCGCCATGACAAGAGTTACTGAGACACTTTGAACGCCCCGAGTCCCAAAGTGCCACAGCCATTGGCTTAGAATGCTTAGCTTAGGGTGAAGACGCAAGTGGCCATGCCACGTGCTCGAGTTGTCGCGATCTTCCTGGTGTTTCAGGTCTTCCGGGTCACCTTAGCCGGTCCAAACACCACCTTCGTCAGACGCCTGCAGGACGAGGCTTGGGGCGACCAAGGCCACTGCACGGCAAACTTCAATCCGGCGGAAATCAAGGCCGACCCGAGCCACAACGATCCGCAAAGGTGGGTGGACGCCCACAATTATTACAGAGCCTGCCACGGAGTTCCTGGGCTGGCATGGGGAGAGGAGCTGGTCCAATATGCCAAAGCCTGGGTGGAGAAGCTTCTACAGCATTGTGCGAGTGGGGCAGACCTGGCGGCATGGGCGCAGGCATCGTCGGGCAGGCCCCATGACCCCAACCTCTACACGGGTGTAGAGCTGCCGCAGCAAGCGGAGAATTTGGATGCCCGCCAGTTCAACTCAATAAACGATCCGCCGGAGGAAAGTGTCTGGGACTGGTATAAGGAGGTCCAGGAATGCCAGGGGCAAGGGAGCCAGCCGGGCTGTGGTGTGGAGTTGAACCATTACACTGCTCTCATTTGGAAGGACGCACGTCGCGTTGCTTGCTGGGTTGGGCTCCGTGGAGACCTGCGGGTCGTGAGCTGTCGTTACGCAGCCGCTGCTGGGGGTTCAGATGCGGGGTGCAGCGTGCCTAACACTGTTGGACCTCCTAACACCGGCGGCTGCCAGCACGGAGTCGGCAATTCCGGCGACCCGGAGGTACCAGCTTTGGTCAAGCAGTGTCCGAAGATGCAGCCTCCGGTTGCACCGGAGGTGGCACCGGCATTACCACCACTTCCGCCACAGCAAGCACCCCCAAGCCATGAGCCCTGCATAAATCACATCTGCATGCTCAGCTGCATCCAGAAAGGTCAGCTGGGTGCGTGTGAGCGCTGCCTCCACAGTGAGCAATGTGCAGATGGATTCTACTGCTGCCCCTTCATGAAAAAGTGTGTTAAGGATGGTGGGCAGCAGTGTCTGACCCCGATCGCCTTTTGCCAGCCTCCGTGCATGGACAGCCAGCCCATTGACCAGTGCTCGTGTCATCCCAAGCAAACTGACGACAAGTTTCCATGGGGCTGGCAAAAGCCTACTTGCAAAGCTAACCAGCAGCCACAGGTGGTCACAACCACTCCCAAGCCGACTACACCGCCCACCAAGCTAATCTTCTCAGGAGTAAAGAACCCAGCCCAGTGGGACCGCTTGAGTGGTTTCGTGCGCAGCAAGGTGGTAGAGTGGAAAGCATCCAAACTCTGTGCAAGCATAGATGCCACAACACCATCACCGCAGCAGCAGGATGTCTTCCTGTCTGCAAAGGCTACCTTTGCGTTGACCTTCAGTGACATGAGTGGCCTGACCCCGGCCACAAGCGAGTTTGAAGGCATCGTACCAGAGATGCAAACCACAAGCCAAGCAGAAATTGACAAGCTCTGCGGTGCTACTGTGCAGCGCCTCTTCGCGGCGGACGTCTTGCATACGGTCGAGCCGCCGGGGTCACGTCTTAGCCCGATCGTGGTCTTGCTGTCAGCAGCGCTGATCATCTCGTTGGCGCTCTTTGCCTTCTTGCGACGGCGTCCTGCGGAGCCTCGGCTCGGTCAGGGTCCAGGGGCCACAGGGGCCACTGTACGAGCCATGCATTTTTTTTCTGCCGCAAGGTCCTCTGCCCTTGATGTAGCAAAGCCCAGTTCTACCTGCCAGGCTTCTGCATCGGCGGGCGCTGAGCTGACGGATGAAGCCTCCAAGCTTCTCGTGGGTGTGATCGCTTAGTTAGGCTTATAATTTGGCAGATACCATGCCTGTAGCATGGAACCTGAGCTGGGCTGGGAGACTAGAAGACGCATGGCAGTGTCGTGTTGGATCATGACTCGAGATGTACAGCTGGTCACTATTTCACATCCAGCTTATCAGCTTATCTCCGTGCCACCGCATGCTGAAGGCAAGCTGGTGCTTCATGGAACGCCTCCTCAGTTCCCAGTTTTTCGACGTCATCCTTCCGGTAACCGGGGGAAGGACCACTTGGGACTTGATATTAGGCAAATTCTCTGGTGCCTTATGACAAAGCACCGTGTGCGTGAGCGGTGCCTTCGGCGAAAACTGTCGCATCGCTTCGTATGGTAGCTTGGCAGCGAATCCGGAGACGCAGTGTGCGATCGCTTGCAGATTCTGGATGGCAGCCAGCTGCCCTTGAACACCAACGACGGGCTCACCGAGGCAAATCCGGCGCTACACAAGGAAAACCTCAGACGTGCCTTCTTTCTGAGCACGTTGGCAGGGCTTCCGTCTCGTGGAGCGGGCAGAGCTGACAGCCGCTTGACTAGAGATATGTTTTCTCACTGTGGCAGATTCGGGTCTCTTGCGTCGGTCAAAGTCTCGAAGCGTACTGCAACGAGAGCGAGGTGCGGGCCACGCGTTCACCTCCAATGGCCGCAATTGATGTTAACGTCCTCACCTCAGCAGAGTGTCGCAACATCGTGCGCGCACTCGCCCATGCGCTGCCTAGTTGGTGGTGGACCCGAAGTCTTCCCAGCCGGACGAGCTGATCCTGGTCGCACCTCTTGGCTTCAACTTCACGCCGTGGCTAAGCGACGAATTCATTATTTCATTTGCGTCAAGTCCTGTCACTGTGAACTGAAACTCACTCCTCAGGAACTGCCTTGTAACGAGTCCGATACCCAGAATGCTTTTGTTGCAAGCTTCATGGCTTCCAGTCTGCAGAATCGAGGCTCTTTCAATCGCGTCACTTCCTGCCAGTTGTGTGAGGCTCAACATCGGCTTTTTCAGTGGCCTTTGCACCGCTGCGGCCATGATGGGTGCACTACCAAGGCACGGTAACGTGGCCGGACGAGCTTCCGCTCGCCTCACTGTTGCACGTGTGCGGCTCGGTAAATCTTGCTATGCTCCTTTTGCATAGTTGCTGTGAGTAGTGGTATTGGCTGACAGACTCAGGCCTAACATCCGTGCTCGAGCAGGTTGTGGAGACCCAAGCACAGCAATGCCCAACCAAAGGTAGTAAAGTAAGGGCAGCTGATAGTCCATCCAGTTGTGGTTTTGTCCATGCCTCTGTTGCATGCTCATGAGGTGATCAAGGTGACAACACCGGCGCAGAATCCCCCCAGCACCAGCTGGTTTATCAACGAACCTCGGCTGCTCTCGTTCGCAGAGAGAGAGGAGAGCACCCTTATTGCATCCGCAGCTTCTAAGCTCTGCAATGCTCTGAGGCCCGGGATATGGCCAGTGACCTGCAGCTCGCGTGGGGAGAGGAAATCGCCCAAGCGTTGCTCGCGCTCGGGGTGTGTGTTGCTATCGGGGATTTCGTTTCATCTCAAGGATCCCTCCGGGGTTCTCATTCGGCAAATGTTGGGTGTGGAGCTCAGGAAAGACATAACGAGTCTGGACGCTCCGATCTTCTTCTCTTGACAAGCACTTCTGTGCTTCAGGTGCGCATGTCCTGTATCCCGGCATTCCACAAATTCCTGGCCAGATGGCTTTCAGTTTTATTACGAATGCGGCTCGCCTCAGAAGTCAAAGCTCGTGTGAGATCGTTACACTTATGCACCTGGCTTTGCAGAGCTCTCAGGAAAAAATCGAGTCGGGTGGAGCCATTCGTGTTGGCTATCCGACGTCGCTTTGGCATGTCTTTCAACGATGACCTCAGCCGTTCTTAATCTGTGTGCCGACAGGGACATCGAGGTCCTGTGCAATGGCCTGTACTTGAGCCAGGCGCGGCAAGGTTGCTGAAAACGGAAAAGTCCAGGGAGCTCGAACAGCCGGGCATGGGCAGGTGGCGATTACTGGTGAGGTGACCTGCATGAACTTCATCCAGGAGGCGCTGAATCACTGCTTTCTCGCAAACGCTTTTACTTTCCTCGTCCAACAGGGCTACTTCGAGCTGCGGCTGGACAGACCGCTTCCCCCTGGCCAGCAAGCTTTTACGGCAAGGGCCTTGCACCAAACGTAGTGTGAAATTACACAGGAAGCTGCTGATGCTGCTACGACTGCTGACTCTGCTTAGCCAGGTCACTAGCACCTGCCCAGCGGCTGTGAATGACAATGTGTTCTACATCATCATTCTTACGCCAACTGGTCAGGCAGTCAAATCAAGACACCATTCGAGACCGGCTTGAATTGCAAAGAAAGCCGAAAGGTGTCAGACGCAGCAATGAGTATTCCTGGCCTACGGATCCAACACGGCCTGCCAATTTCAGCAATGCCTCTAATCTGGGGCATGGCAGAGCCGAACAGGCCGCTCATCCGAATGGTGTTCTGATAAGAGCTTCACTTGTAGCAGCTTATGGACATCCTGGCACAGACTCTGAGGAATACGTTCGTCAGCACCGGCATTGAGCTGCTCGCAGAACTGCCGCTCAAGGCCGTGTCCAGGTCCCATCTTGGACGGGGCCTGTTGGCCTTGTGTGATGCAGGATCCACCCATCATGAGCGAGATCATCATTGAGATGCCTCCGGACTTTTCCCACCAGGCAGAAGCGGGAGGTTCAAGAATCCACCGAAACGAAGAGCCGAAGAGCCGGAGGTCCAGAAGACAGCGCAGCTGGAGACCTTGACGGAACCACTTCCACGAAGAGAAGGCTAGGTGAGATTGAAGACGGGACACACATCGATGCAGTGATGCCTTCGAAGTCTCCACTTCCGCAGAGGCGGCTGGTTAGACGTCACAGATCCACGAAGGCCACGACTGTAGTTTATGCTGCAGTCTGTTCGGAGCAAGGTTGTTTTGGCCAGAGCGTGGCAGGCTGAGGCTGCTAATGGATGAGGAAGCCATACAAAAGCTGGCCATCGGCTCGTACAGGCCACTGTCGTCAGTCATCTCACCATGTTTCCGATTGTTGCCACTGACATCAACATTACTCAGCTGTTAGAGCCTTGGTTTTGGTGGCTGCTGTGGTTGGGGTTCTGGTTGGGGTTGGGATTGGGGCCGTGGCCGTGGCTGCGGTTGTGGTGGTTGTGGTGGTGGTTACGGTTGTGGTTGTTGTGATTGTCGTGGTTGTGGTTGTAGTCCTGGTAGCCGTCGCCGCGGCTGCGGCCAATATTGAACCTTATGACATTGTCGCCTCCATAATCATCGTTGTTTGTGTCGCCAGCATTGTTCATGTTTCTGGGGCTACCATGGTCATGATGGTGATACTTGTTATTGTGCTCTTCTTGTTTTTTGTTTAGTTTTTTGTTTCGCCAAGTTGGCTGTTTCTGCAAGAGCTGCTGTGACCACGTATAGAGCCTGCCAGGATAACACCGTGTGTGAGCTGGCATCTGCTAGCTGCTCGCAGGTTCCAGTGGCCCATCATGGTGCCCGCCGTGATGCCAAAGTATAATGTTGCGAACTAAGCCGTGGTATTTTTCTTTGCATGCAGCCGATGGATCTTTGGCTGGAATATCCTGCATGCTAAGATCTGGGAGCTGACCGTCTGCAGTCCAGCCATTCGGAATGAGTCCTGCACGGGTTCCGATGATCCGCGTGCTGCTGCCTGAGTCCGGTGCAGCTGGGCGAGCTGTACCTTGGAAGACCATGCTGCAAGATGCAACTGCTTGGGGGGACATGCCATGTTGAGGCCTTGGTCAGCTTCCCTTTGGCAGGCTTTGGAATGGGTGAGGCTCGAACAGTCACGTGCAGCCTCATGCTCCAACTCAGTCCGTATTCGTGACACGCCACTGCAACACTAGGTTCAAACTTCATGTTGCAAAGACAGAACCCCTGCAGTCTCATCCTTCGTCGATCGCCTTTACTCAAACTGGTGACGCATCGCCGGTGCGGGCCAACTGGTCGGCGGTGAGCCCAGATCCATATGCCAGATGCTGTCCTAGTGTAGAAGCTAGCGGGCCATGACGGCCGTGACCTCAAAAACGGCCATAGCATGTGTCGTGGATTGCAACACCTGAGGTGCTTGCACTACTTGCAGCTGTCGCCTGGAGACATGTACGGGAAGCCTGAGGCTTCACCAAATTTAATGCCTTGAGAGCTCCCCTGTGGTGACTTCAGTAGCTCATGAGCCGCCGATACTCCACCGGCCATTTCGAGAACTCACAAGGCTGAAAGGTTCGCTCTTCTCGGTGCAAAGCATATGCCGGCCTGCGGCCTGATGCTAGCAAGGCAGCCCGTGAATAATGAAGCAGAGAGGCAGGCCCGCGCATGCTTCTTCGCATGGAGCGAGATTGGATTGCCGAAGCACGGACACGAAACTGCAAATGCAGACAGCAATCTCGCTCCATGGAATCTGATTGTTGGTCTGACGTGGGCCTTGAAGCCATGTACACAGCGTGTCGGAAGAGTGGCTCCCAGAAGCTCTGGGAACTGGGAACTCAAGCGGTTAGGCGGCTTTGTTCGGAGCCGGAGCCGCCGACAGGCGCATGTGCGCACAGTTGCACAGGCCATAGCCATGGCCGCAAGGGTTCGGCTGAGGCCGATCCTCCGAAACGGGGACTCTCCCTTGCCGTTAATGTATGTTTCACGTTTCCAGATCTCACTGGAACATCTAAGACGTTTGAAGGTGGATGTGGATTTGCATGTGGTCGCACGGCTCGGGCAGCTGAAGTTGCCTCGAGCCTTTCGGCCAATTACTGGCATGGATTCTGTCTCGAGCTTCACTTCGCAGCACCTGACTAGCCTCAGCTCAGTTGTTCATTCCGAATCTCCATGCCTATGCTCGCGGATCGCTCTAATTTGAAACATAGAAGTTTCACTTAGGTAGATCGTCCCTAAGACACGTGTCGCATGCCGTCGAGCAACCCAAAGTTGAAGTCTGCTTCTGCCGTGTCTTTCTTGCTGTGACTCGCGCTGCTGTTGGCTGTGGCCGTTTGCAGTGCTGCCAGCTTTTTGCAGCAAACGTCCGGCTGCGCTTGTCGTCTACTTGCCTTGATGTCGGCGCATGAAGCTTCGGGATTCCTCATGAAAGGTCAGATCGTGCGAGAAGGTTGGAGCATTGATGAGCATTGACTTACCCACATTGGAGGAGTTTGGCCGAGTGTAGACTACACATCCGGGCAAGCAGTGGGCACGCATGGTCTACTCTCGAAGGCCAGCTCTTGCACCCCTAGCTGTAGCTGCTGTCAGTTGGGGTCGGTGCAATGGCATCCACCACCTCACCACGGCCTTCACCCCGTGTTCTCGACCCGGAAGGCGTGACTTTCCACTGGAGGGTTTGGATATGTTCGGATACTCCAGAATAGATCGCGCCATAGATTTCCTTTGGCTACACCGAGATGCTTGAGGAAAGTTGCGCAGTTGCCCGTTTGGCCAAGGCATCCCTTAGGACAGCAGGTCTTTGCATGGCACAAGGTTTGAGACAATGTGCAGGGCTCCTACATAGCAGAGGGTTCTGGCATCAGAGTTCCATAATATGGCAAAGGGGTTTCTGACATGGCGTGCCATAGGACAGGTAGGAGACGGGATGGAGGCACCGTTGATTGCTTGGTTGCTGGCAGAACTTGCTTCAAGGGGTTCCTGAACAGGAAAGAGAGCCAGGCGAGTAGGCCCGGATGAGGAGATCATGTGCAAAGGAGGAATTTGACTCCAGCGCAAACTGTCTTGGTCTGCGTAGTGACTCCGTTTTCTACCCGTGCGTGCTGTTAAGAGCGCTTAAGATGTGCCTTGCTCTGGCAAGGGCTGGGCAAAGGTTTCCCATAGTGCATGGTTTTGAGTGGCAAGGGGTGAGCCATGGTGCGGATTCCCACAGCAGGGAATTCCTCATGGCAACGAATGCTTGTAAAGCAAGGGGTTTGATTCAACATGATTTCTCTGGCGGAGGCTTCCCGTGGCAGGGAGTTTCGTTTGGTAGGAAGGTTTCGCAAGGCAGGCGCATAAATGGCAAGGACGGGTTCCTTGCTACCCTCTTTACACATGTATCTCCTGAGCTGCAAATGATAGGTTTTCTTCCTGAGGAAAGAGGAGTAAAGAGCATAAAAGCGCGGTTCCTCAATACACTTCAGCATCGGATAAAGATCTGGAGTTGCAAAGAGCATCGGATGAGGCAATGCAGCATCGGATCGTTTTTCCAGCAAAAATGTGGCATCGGCTGTCAGTTCTGTGACGCTGGGATGTGCAGAAAACCTTCGCATGTTTTGTCCGGGAAACAGAGCCTTTGAGATTGCTGTTTTGTTAAACTTGATGTTCCGGCGAAAATATCGGGGACAGTTCTGTGGTCCAAAAAGCTTAGCACCATTTGTGGCTTCGATCGTTTGCACACGAGCTTCAGGTGGCGGCTATGGTGCAAGTCAGCCTCAACGCGTGAAGCCTTCAGCCCAGCCGAGTCCGTGACAGTTTACTTGAAAAGTTAAGTTTCGGTAGCAAACGATTCGGCCGGACAGTGGACGCTCATCAGAGCATGTGGAGCTATCATCAGAAGTCCGCCATCTTGTGGTGTTGAGCTTGTGGAAAGACCATTGCGAATTGCTGGCTTGCCTCTTCGGGCGCGTCTGCTGGTTCGAGCTGTAAATTGAGGCTGCGCTTGCGGGCACCTGCTGGTGTCGAGGATGCTCCGGAGGCTAAGCAACCATCTTCAACAGTTGTGCTGTACAGCATGTCGAACCCAGTAATACCCAGTATTCATCCGCTTTGTCTTGGCACTTCGTGTCTCATGCGAAGTGCTTGCTCTTTGTGCCGATGCGTGTTCTGGGGCAGCCGGAGATCTGAGCAACAAGTGGAATGCAGTTGCTGATGTCTGATGTACCCTGGACGCACGTAAACTCGTAGATGAGCATGTCCAGGCTTTTCGTCCAGCGTAGAGATTTGCTGTAACCTGGCGCCCAGACTAGCGTGTTTGTGGCCATGGCCTTCCGTGCATCTTGGGGCAAGCTGCTGGCACCCGCAGCCCTGTGGTGTCTCTCTCGTGCCTTTGTCGCGAAATCGCCAGCGAGTGTTTTAGATCACAGAGCTGCAAGTCATAAAGGCTAAGGCATTGGACTATTGTCGTAGGCTTGTCGGAAGAGATGTAATTTCCGGCGTGTTGTTCCTTGCAAATGCTTGCGGAGTTCGGCGAATTCAGCTCTTTCCATAACTTCCTTTCGCAGACAGAGAGGCCACCGGTGAATTCAAGGGCTGTAGCCATGCCGCATTGAGGTCTGCAACGGGATCCTTCCGACCCTGAACCCCGGACCCATCCTTAGGAGTTAGAGCCTGTTAGCACCTCAGTCCGTGGGCCTCCGTTCTCCTGCAGAACCGCTGTGGAAGGGACAGGCAGAACGTGCACGGCCTCGGATGCTCTTGATCCAAAAACGGATCGTTTCAAGTCAGGGCAATCCCCCCAATAGTCTATAGGTTGATAAAACAAGGTCACCGGCATCGTCAGCGGAGTTCCTGTCATGTCAGGCTGTACTCTCATGTACTCTCCAGCGTCTTTGTTCTTGTCCTTTGACTGCCGATGCCTCTTCAGCGGTGAACTTGATAAAGCGGCCTTGGGGGTTTGGGGGTATGGGAGTTTCCGAAAATTAGGGGTACCTTATTTTGGGGCCCTTATAATAAGGATCCTGCTATTTAGGGTCCTATATTAGGGTCCCCTATTTTCGGAAACTCCCGTATGAAGAGGTAGACTGGACATTGACATGTTGATCGCTGCATAGGCCATGGGCCAGCAGTCTCGAAGCTGCCTCTGTCTATGCATATGCCAACAAGACGCTTTGCCGAGATGGCGCTAAGGGGAAGCGACCGGGTCTTGGCATTCCGAATGTTCAGCTGCGTGCTGCTGGATCTGTGGAGTTTTCCGAAGAGTCTGAGATATGTGGTCCCCAGCCGAATAGGCAGTCGTAGTCTCGCACCGCCTGCCGACATGCCCGTATATGCACATATAGATTGCTCAACAATCTTGTCCTTCCAAGGATGCCTTGGCGGCTTGCGGTGTGCCTTGGACGGCAAGCATCATGCGCCAGACGAGAGCCAAGCTTCCGGCTTTACAACTACCATCCCACCCCCCCGCGAGAACAACGTTAGTTCGCATGTTGTGGCACACTGAAAGGTCTCCCGCACTCGAGCCGGGCAGACCTTGAAGCCACCTGGCAGCAGACAGAGTGTGGCACATAAAGAACATGCAGGGCACTTCATGATATGCTGCCGAACAGAGCCAGGAGCGTGGCATTCTGCAGGAGTCGCCGGCAGACGAACCGTGGTCTCGCCTATAAGAGATGTTCTGGTACAGTTATTCAGACGGAACTCAAGTGCGGGGCGGCTTGGTAGGTTTGCAAACAGTCGTTTTGTCAGTCTTCCCTCTCTCCGCCTCAGTTCGGACAATCACTCTCGCTCGCTCACTCGCTCTGGCCCTCTCTCTGTCTCTGTTGTCTGCAAGCGCTCCGGTCCTGTTTACAACGTCATGCTTCTGGTTTCGCTTTGGTTTGTTGGCTTCCTGTTGGCTCGGGTTGCCCGAAAGATTCTTGCTTTGATCAGAGCCACTTCCGCACTACACGGACTGAAGCCAGAAGCTTAACAAGTGTGACGAAGCGTCAGCACATCTCTGACTGGCTTGGCGATGACGAGCTTTGGAACACTCAGAGATCATGGATCATGGGCTTCACTTCGGTGACGATATCGGAGCTTGGACACCCGAGCATCCATCTAGAGTTGCGTTCAACCCGAATGAGATCGACTCAAGGTCTCTTCTCGTTTCAGCAAGCTGTCATCTCGTCGATACAGGGTATCCATGCGAGAAAGGAGCCGTCTGAAGCTAAGGTCTTGGTGAGTGATTCCTAGCATTGGTGCAAGTGGCTAATGTGCAAAATCCTCATTTTGCTTCTATTTCCCTGGGTTCATGCAACTTTCAGCGTGTCGAAGCACGAAAACCATCTGCCAGCGGCTTGGCTGTCCGTTGTGCACTTGTCCCCCCCACCGCGGGAACAGGGAGTCCACAGAAATTCCGAGCCGCATTGCCAGTCAGACATCGGCCCCACGACGGGAGCAGCTTGATTTTTTTCGGGTTTCCTATGCTTCTTCTGTAGTCTCCGACAGGCAGTTCGCAGAGAATACAGGGCAATCTGAAAGCTCTGAGGCCGCCAGGCTTGTACTCGGGACCCTCGCCTTCCTATGTTCCGGCGCGTACGTCAGTCAGGTAACGTAGTTGCCTTGTGGTTCCATGGAGTCGTCGCCGAGGTGGACGGTCCGCGTCCCGGATGAGGAGGGCTTGCTTGGCGAGCTGTTCCTTGACCGCAAAGCATCGAAGGCCTATCGAAGGCTTATCATGAATTCTGGATTGCTTCAGTTTAAGTGTCACGAGAGCTGTTCATGGAGTTGGGACTGGGCTCCCAAAGCTCCTACTGCCTCCAGAGCCGCTGCCCACAGCTCTACCACCCAAGGAGCGCTGTAACTGTGGCCAAAGCTGCTGCAGCGATTCAAACAGCAGCTGGACAGCAGTCAAACTTGCAGCATGCTGTTGCGGTTGGATAGTATGTGGAGGGGAGACGAAAAGAAGGATAGTCAATAGTCCTGGCCGTTGTGGATGCCTCGTTCCGCTTATCTGATGCATCTTGAGAGACAGGTCAAGTCTAAGTGTCAGTACACAATCCACTGGTTGCTTATCTTCCGATGCCTGAATCTCCTAAGCCACGGCGCCCTAAGCTAAGACGAGAAGGGGCCATGGGCAGAACTGAGTGAATCTCACCATCTCGGTCCCTCAATCGAGACTTTTTCGATCTTCATCTGTCGGTCTTCATTTACGATGCACCTAACGACTTCCAGATGCAATAGGTGGGCTTCGCTGTGCTGCGCGGCGCTTCCGTGCTGCGTTCCGGCGAGCTCTGCGCCGCCCAGGCGGAAGCAGACGAGGCGCAGCAAGCTGCACAGTAGGGGGAAGTGTGAAATGGTGATCTCCAGGCGTCCCATGCAACCATAGAGGCTTGTGCAGCGCGCAACTCAGGCGTTGGAAGAGATCAAGGCGACGGCTCAAAATCTCGGACTCTGGGATGGCAAGTGGTGGGAAGGGGGGAGGGGGAGCCCTCGTTGGGTTGCTAAAAACCGGCCACCAAGAACAACCAGCTGCTTGCGAATCGGTGGGGGTCTCGGTCTTTTTAGATGTATGCAGGAGAGCAGATAGAGGAAGATATAAGAAGTAGAATTGTGCAGGTCATGGAGGGCGCGGCCGCAAGTGAAATGCATGTGGCGGCTTCGCTTCTCAAAAGGTCCTTTTAAGTCTGTTTTTCCCCTGAAACCGCTCAAATGCTTATGCTGTGAAGGATTCCTGCATCTGCAAGCCTAGAATTAGAGACCTGCCGTGTAACTTTTGTTCGCATTCATCTGCTTCCAAGAGACGCCTGATGTTCAAGCGTTGGAACCGAGCGCACTCAGACTATCAGAGTCTACTCGATCCGAGGGCGTTTCTTCTTTAAGCGGTAGACACGTGTTCAGAAACAAATTCAAATCCCTGAAGGCATCTTGAGGCCTGTAGCCGGCTTCTGCTCTGACTTCGAAGGCATTTGAGCGCTCAAATACTCTCAAATGCTTTAGGATGTCGAATTCCCCTAAAAAGGCTTGTTAAGACACCGAAACAGGGAGAGAGGTAGGGAAGGAGGGAGGCAGGGCATGACCTCAGGAATTGTGCCCTGGTAGACAGAGGTCTTGTTCTGATGCCTCTTGACACATTGGCGCTTTGCACGAAACGCCTGCTTGCTTGCAGCCACGGTTCTGCTGCCAACTTTGGTGGCATGGCCACAGGCACACACAGAACAGCTTGAGCAGTTAGCAAGCATCCGTCATTCAAGCTTTGCAAAAGGCTGGTGCAAACATGCGGCGAAACGTCCCCGCTCAAATTCGTATGCCGATGTCTCTGCTTGGGGGGTCCTTTTTCAGGAAACCTCTTTAAATTTCTGCGAGAATCGCAATACATGGAAGTGTAGCTGAGGGCATGACTCGACGTGACAACGACAAGCGGCGCCGCCGTGAGGACAAACGCGAGGCTGGGAGAGGGTGCACGACGCGAGAATACAGACAGAGAGAGGGAGTGAGAGAGGGACATACAGGGAGGGGCGGCTGCTTTTCTTTCTTTTTTCTCGTGGTAGGCTCTCAAGCTCGGCCAGCACGTTTGGCACCCAGTTTCTGCATGACAATTGTGGTGTGCTACTGTCGCCTGGGGGGCCCAGTACTGTATCGTCTTCGTCACAGTTGGTGCGGGGGAGGGGGGGGGAGGGGGGGGGGATCGGCTTGTTTTCGTTGGTTGTTTCTTTCCCTTCTAGGTGATCCAATTTCCATCACGCGGTGCGTGTCAGAAAGCACCTTTCGGAGGTTCGTGGCCCGGTTGCCGATTTATCATGCCTGTCGTGTTGGTTGAGGTTGCTCGACAAAGCGCAGCAAAGTGCTCGGGCCGCAGTGGGTGGGGTTTTCTCGCGGTGTTTGTTTTGTTCGTTTGATTCGTTGGAAGGAGGATCAACTGCACGAAGTGCGAAAAAAGATGGAAAAGGCATGGCGGGGGATGCGTTTTTGGGCGAGGGCATTCGAGTACATTCTTTTCGAGGAGAAGAGCCAAGCTGAGGCCGCGGTAGCGGCCTCGGCCAGATATTCATTGCGTGTGGTGAGCATGTGCGCGTGTGTGGAGAGGGCACACGAGCACATTCTGTTTCCAGGAGAAGCGCGCTGCTCAAGCCGCTGTCGAGGCCTCATCTATTCATCGCGTGTGGTGACCTTGTGCGTGTGTGTGTGTGTGTGTGTGTGTTTGTGTGTGTGTGTGTGTGCTTGTGTATGTGCGTGTGTGTTGTTTTTTTTGTGTTTGTGTCTGTGTGTATGTTTGTGTGCGTGTGCAGGAGCCCAATGGCGATGATCAGGTTGGAAAGCGGGGAGGGTAGAATACCGAGCGAGAGACAGAGAGAGAGAGAGAGAGAGAGAGAGAGAGAGAGAGAGAGAGAGAGAGAGAAAGAGAGAGACAGAGCAGTAGCCATTTTGGCTCAAGTGCTGCACCTTTGCTCGGGTGGCCTGTGACGCCCCCGTGCATCGGGGAGGGAGGTGGCTGGTTGACTCAGGGTGTCTCCCTGGGGGAGCCACACCACTTTTCTCCAGCGGTGCTTGAGTCCTCCGGCCGCCGCATTTCTCATCAAGTGGCCCTGTCAGGGATAGCCGCGTTGCAGCTATATCCGTGTACGGCAAGTTCGAACCTCTACGTCCTTGTGGGGGACCTAACAACTGCAAGAGCTTCTTCCTCACCACCTTAAAGCAGAGGGGGAAAGAGGTCTTCTTCGTCGAGGCCACCGCTCCCAAAGCCGCGGTGATCACAAAGTACCTCCTGACTGGGCGGGGGAGTACAACACCGTCACGGTCGTGACTGTGGCAAGGACGGGGAGATAGTGACGTGTGCCTACGACCGCTGGAGCCATGAACCGCCATGGGGGAGGGGGGGAGGAAGATGTGCAAACTCCCATCTGCCGCTTGTGCCGCTTTGCGCATGGCGTGTGCACCGCAGGGTACAGAAAGACCCATGAAAGACGAGACCCACAATGCCGACTGCACGGGGTGACGGAACGGGGGACGCGCCACGCAATCCCCCAGACCGTGCCCTTGCCGAGCGCACCGAAGACAAGGCCAGCTGAGGGGACAGATGGAGGGGAAGCCGCGACTACTCTTTTCAGCACCAGAAAGGGACTGCACCTCAACTTCCCGGCGGGGGAACTCGATAACTGGATCCACAGCGAAGTCACCGAGAACATGGACGGCACCCTCACGAACCTCAAGACGGGGGAAGCACTGACAGAACAAGCAGCAGCCGACTACAGACGATACCAAGAGCGCCTGAACCAAAGGCGGAAACTTGGGGGGAAGGCCGATCGGCTCGTGAAGATCGCCGACCGCTACCTTCCGGAGGTCTCCCAAGAGACGCGGGTGTATGCAATGAAGCACCCAGACCGTGTACCCGACCTGCTGAAGCGTGCGTGAAAGAGCAGGAGCCGCATAAGAGCAAGAAGGCAGGGGGATGCAAACGCCACACCGGCGACTACTACCACGACACACCAGAGGAGGGCGCAGGGGGAAGTTTCCAAGAGCGTGCGAAAAAGGCCAATGAGTCAGCTGGGGGAAGAATGGCCAGCCACTACAGCAGCGATGCCAACCACGAGGGCCCAGCCAAGTCGAGACGATGACCGTGGAGACACAGAGAGCCCACCTGACTGGGGGGGAAGCAACCCCGAAACACCTCGTGATGACCAAGTGGAGGGGGAAAGCCAACCACATGCCTCAGCCAACGAAGGGAGAGACGCAAACTGGCCGTGGGGGCCACATGGAAGGCCTTCGGACACGGGCCAAAGTCGGGGGATGCTTGCCGCTCGTCCCGCTGAACCCGGCGAGCGAGTCCAGCTGAAGCCCAACAGCCGCTGGAGAGCAGTGCAACGTGTTCAAGAACACATGCAACGCTTCGGGGGAGAACCAAGCGAGACCGAGTCACGAAGCAGTTGGAGGGAGTGACGCCAAGGAGCCGCAGTGAGCAAAGTGAGCGCGGAAAAAGTTTTTCAAAATTTCAGTGTGAGGGGGAGAGAGGGGTGAAGTGCCTTGTAGAGCTCCTCTTTCCTTGCCCCTTTTCCACAGAGCCAGAGGGGAGAGAAGAGCCGCTTGTTTCGCGGGGGTGCTGTGTTTTGTTCCCGGCCCTCCTCTTCCCTAAGGTGCTAGTGGGGGATCTTTTGCAAAACCAGCCCTGCCGGGGGAATGCACATGCCTTGTACCATACGCGTTACATACTACATTCTTTTAACCACCATTGCCAACATGGCAAAGTCGTTCCGTCCCTGTACAATTCGCTGCAATGCCGTCACCTATGTGACGAAGTCCGATCCGCCTCTATGCCAAAATTCAAAGCTTCCTCCCGCTCCTGGCGGGGGGGGCTACAATTCGACCGGCACTTTACAGGCCCCCCCGAACCAGATCACAACTAAGGATAATGCCGTAGGGGCGCGGTGATGAGGCGGGGGTTGTGTCGTGTTTAGAGTTCGGGGGGTTTTCCTGTTTACACCTCGGGGCCTATTTTGTTTTTCGTTGCCTAATCTGGAAAGACCCCTTTACCAGCCACTCCATAAACACAGAGTGTGGCTGGGCGGGCTGAAAGCCTGGGGGGCGCTTGCGCGACCCTTACGCCCTGCAGAAAGAAAGAAAAGAGACAGAGCAGGAGAGAGAGAGAGAGAGAGAGAGAGAGAGAGAGAGAGAGAGAGAGAAAGAGAGAGCGAGAGAGAGAGAGAGAGAGAGAGAGAGAGAGATGAAAACGGAACGTGGATGCATGGCTTTGTATTGGCGGTTCTCGAGGACACGTTGCCTGCGAACCCGAAGCACAAGGCATGGGACTTGGGAACGTGGATGCCTGGCTTTGTATTGGCGGTTCTCGAGGACAAGAACTCCGCGAGGCCCAAACTCAGGGCATGGGGCTTGGTTGTGTCCGCGTAGAGAGAGCGTGGGGACGTTATGTAGCATGGGCATTCGAGCACATTCTGTTTCGAGGAAAAGCGCCGATCCGAGGCCGCGGTTGCGGCCTCAGCGAGACATTCATTGCGCGTGGTGAGCATGTGCTTGTGTGTTCGTGTTTGTCTGTGTGTGTGTGTGCGTGCAGGAGCCCAATGGCGATGGTCGGGTCGGAGAGCGGGGGGGTGGGCCACCAAGCACACGCCTCCACGATGGCGGTGGCGGGCCTTCATTTGCTTCTTTCTGAAGGCTTAGGGGGTACGAAGCGGTGCATGTATTTTGATCGCAAGTGCTGGAGTGTGGGTTGCCGGCATGAGCGAGATGAGTCATGGAACCCGTATCTGGCTACTAGGATTGGCGAGGCGAGTCATCCTGGGCCAGGCGCCTCTACGGCATCCTCTTCTCTTTAACCTCGCGCAGGAGATGAAGGCGATGAAGGACTTGGTGGCCAAGTTCATGGACCCGAAGGCTGCTGGACCGGTTCAGGCAGTGGCTCCAAAGCTGAGAAGGCGGCGCAAGCTTAGGTATCGACCTTCGGCGCCTGGGCTTGCGAGTGCCGGGAATCCTGGGCCATCCACACCTAGGCTCGGCACTGTTCAGAATGGGAATGGGACTCTTCCGGTCTCTTCGGCTGCAGCTCTTCCCCAAGGTCTTGGCAAAGGCTCTGATGTGAGTGTCGCTTCTGCTACTGTGGGTGTTGGTGGCGGAGGCCGGCCTTCTGTGAAAGGCCCTGAGGTCAAGGGCGGTGCTGGCAAAGGCAAAGGCTAAGGCAAGAAAAGTGGCGGCAAGGATGGCAGCAAGGCGGGGGCTAAGGGCGCGCAGGCTCCCTCCGACGAGGCTTCTTTTGATCGCATCATGGCGGAATGGAAAGCAAGGACGGGACAAATCCCCACCGAGGCCCCCACTAAGGTGCCTGAGGCTTCGGAGTGGATCGATGTTTCTTGGAAGGCCAGGCCTCAGCATTTCAACTGCAAGGCCTATGCCACTTCCATCGAGGAGATTGAACAGGCCTTGGACGGTGACCAGTCCGTCCTGGTGCAGGTTGACAAGCACAACCTGGAGCAGGCTTTTGGGATGCTTGTGGGTGGGCACCCCGATGGTTCAGTCCTTCTCTACGTAGGCGCTGATTGCGAAGTGCTTGGTAGCATCCAGAAACGGTGTCATGTCGAACGTCGCTATGTTCCTGGTGTCGTCAAAGGCCAGCATCGCCTTCGGCAGTGTTGGATCGTCCATCTTTCAGGACAATCGCCACCGGTGTTGGCGCCTGCAGTGTCTTTCGTCCAAGCGGCGGTGCCAAAGTTGAGGGACAGGTCCTCGACTCGTGTCTTCAGGGTCTCATTCTTTCAGCACTTCGTTAAGGACAGCTTCGATGCTGTGGCGGCTAAGCCTGGGGCCTACGTGCGCCGTTGGGCTGGCCGCGTCGTGCCAGCCGACCCAGGCGGGATCATCGACACCTGGGGTTGGGCTCAGGCCGAGCTCACTGGGATGCTTCGTGTGACGGCTGGAGTCGCAGATGCCTTGCTGGCACATTCTGGCGGGCTTCAAGGGCCAGTCGCTGCTTTCTTGACTCCTGTTAACTGGGAGGCGCATGGGGTTGTTGCTCCCTCACTCTATTGGCTACCGAAGGTTGAGGGCGAGAGCTGCATCGATTTCCTACTCAGGGCTCGAGCTGAGGCTGGCGAGCACGGCCTTGTTTCCACAGGGGGCAAAGTCGCTCTTAGATTGGATGCATTGGATCCACGAATCTTACCGAAAGTCGCCTTGTGGGAGTTACGCGGGGCGTCGCCCCGCGGTTCGCCGAACCCGCAGTGGCTCATGGATGACATCGACACCCTGCTATGCGAGGCGGGATTTGCCGAGTGCGAGATTCAGGCGCGTACCTTCCGCAGAGGGGGGCCCGTCTGGACGTTCAAAGCTTTGCGTCAGGATTTCAGGGATTTCGTGCCCATCCAACTTATTGCGGAGGATGGCGAGGGTGCTGTTCTCGAAGCTTCTAAGAAGGGCCGTCGGCGTTCTGAGCGCACTGTCCAGGCACTGCCTGCGGAGAGGACCCAGTCTTTCCGCCCAGCACCGCTGGAAGAGTTCATCAAGACAGCTGCGCCAAAGGTCAAACCGAGGTCCTACTATGCCCCGAACCCGATCCCGGCGATCGACCTCGAGCCCCTCGAGGACATGGATCTCGATGATGAGTGCGCCGTTGGCGCTAAGCGCACGCTTCCTGGGGAGGCCACCGATCCTGAGGGTGAGGTTCCCAAGCGGCAGCGTGCTGTTCACCTCCCCGATAGTGCAGAGTTGGTGCCCAATCGTGGTGCTGGCAACTGTTTGTTCGAAGCGATCGCCCAAGGAGTATCTGCTTTGGAGAACCGTCGGGTCGGACATCGACAAGTTAGAGCGGCGATCACTGACTGGTTGCTCAAGAACCGCGAGCTTGTGGAGGGGCATTGGGACGGACTCGCTCCCGATGAAACTTCGCATGTCAAGGACTTCCAGGCCTATTGCGAGGCTTTGGGGAAATCCGGACAGTGGGGCGGCTACTTAGAACTCTTCGCCACCTCGGTGGCGCATTCCCTCAACATCATTGTCGTTACTGAGGGCGCTGTGCATAAATTTCCGGCCAAGGCTGACATCGGGATGTTCCTGATCTCGCGCTTCGAGGCTAAACACTATGAGTACGTAAAGCTTCCGGAGAAGGAGGTCGCCACCCTTTGGCTTGGCGCCACGGTGCCCAAGTTTCATGGCCATCGCGGAGGCGCGCCCGCATCCTCGTGTTCCAGAGCTCCTCGCCTTGACTTTGGTGCTTACGCTGGGTCCTCTTCTTCGCGGCCTTCATCGCGTGGTGGGGCAAAGCCTGCAGCTGCTGGTTGCGAGCAGCCGGCTCGCATTGCTTGGTCTGCGTTTGGGACATCCATCAAGGCTTCGACTGATTGCCCCAGTGCTTCTGTTGCCGATTGTGGCAGTGCGCTGGACACGTCCGATTTGCCAGAGCCCGCAGTCGTCGAGATGCCGTCCGGCCGACGATCCAAGTATTTTGTCAGTCCTGGCTGTTTCGAGTTTGTGTGTCAGCGCTGTCCTTTCAAAGGTCGTGCTACATCGGCCAATGCGGCGAGCAACATTGCTCACCGACATGTTGCGATGACGCATGGCAGAGGCGCGCTTCCTGGACAGCGCATTGCTCCAAGCGGACTCGCGAGGCTTAAGGCTGGAGTTAGCGTTGCATGGCGATGCCCAGTTCCTGGGTGCCGCATTGGCATCAGTTGGGCCGTGCGTACCAAACTTTCGAAGGGGGGCTTCAAGGCTTTGAAGGCCCAGCACAGGCGACTCCGCCATCCTGAGTGCACTCCTGGTCAGTGGCATCGTCTGCATTGTGCTCATTTGGATGCTAAGCTTGCTGCGTGTGTCCGTGCCGCTAACCTCAACCGTGCGTTTGCTAAGAGGAAGTGGAAGCAGGCCTACCCCAAGGATTACATCATCTTTCAGTGGCCTTTTATGTGCAGGAGGCGCGGCAAGAAGACCCTCGCCATTCTGAATGCAGGGAAGTGCCCGACTTGTGGTCGTTGCTTCGTTTCTCCCACCAAGGCGAGCAAGCACTCCTGCCAGGCCAAGGGCAGAGTGTCCAACAAGTTTCGTATCAAGATGTTGAAGCGGCTTCTCAGCAAGCCTCCGCGCCAAGCCAAGTCCGGCTTTGATCCGAAGCAGCTGGCCGTCCTGGGCTCTGCTGCCCTCCAGGCTTTGACGGACACCCCGCAGAAGCCATGATGATGCTTGCTACTCTCAATCTAGGGCGTGGTGCAGTCGCCAAAACTGCCGAAGCCATCGCGGCTTATGGTAACATGCCTCCGCAAGTGCTCGCTTTGCAAGAGTTGGATCTGAATGAGTTCAGCCGTGTTGGATACATCCAGGCTTGGAAGCGCAAGGGGTATTCTACTGTTTTGGGTCCGAGTGGCCCGGATGGAAGGACTCGAGTGGCTGTGGTTGCTACCGTGCCCATCGCCCCACTGCCGCTTCCAGGCCTCGGTGACAATGTTCGTGTCGTTGCTGGGCTATGTGAATTCGTTTATCAGGGTCATGTTTCTAAGACCGTGGTGGGCTCCATCTACGCCCATGTTGATGATGAGGCCCAGGCCTTTGACTTGGTACAGACGGTCGTTGACGCCTTGCACGAGATTGGTTATTTGTGGTTGCTGCTTGGCGACTACAATCTGACCTTGGAGCATCGTGGATTACAGTCACTTTGCGCTCGAGGGGCTTGTGTACCTCTCGATTATTCGTTTGACTCTCCGTCGACTTTGCCGCCTACTCGGGTGGGCGCTTCCAGACGCATAGACTATGGTCTTGGATGTGGAAAATTTTCACCGTATGAGCTGAGGCACTACGTCTCGGTCTCCGACCACTTTTCGGTGGCTTATCTTTTCGACTTTGCTTCGCAGCGCCGTTGGCGCACTCCGACTCGAGCTGTACCTGCGGATCGCACTGAGGACGAGATTGCGAAGCGGTTAATTCGTTTGATGCATTGCTTGACGCTGGTGATACTGAGGGCGCGTGGACTCTTCTGAGTAGCGCCGCTGAACATGCAATGATGGATGAAGCGCCCATTTCGGCTGTACCACGTGCTTCCGGGTGGGAGCCTCGCTCCTCTCCTGCTCAGGCCAAGGGTGCTCGGAATGATGAACCCGTTCAGCTTCGCCAGCTTCGGCGTCTTCTACGACGACTTCTTCAACTGCAGCTTGACCCTGACGATGCTCCTCTGTGCGCGGCTACGCTGCGTACCTTGACTTCCTTGGCATTGGCGGCGCCGGAGCTGGATGATTGGAGAGATCTCACTCTACCTGGTCTCGTTGCTCGTGTGCGTGCGGCTATTCAACGCATGGAACAGGACATCAAGACTGCTGCTGTTGCTCGGTGGAAAACTTCAGTTACTGGATCGGTAGTTAAAGCTAGTGCATGGGTGAAAAAGCGCGTCGCTATGGAAACTGAGTGCAACTCTGCCTCCCGTGGCGACCCCACTGCACCCATCCGTGCTGTTCATCCTGGCACTGTCATTTCTGAAGCTGAGAAGGATTGGCTCCAGCTTTGGCTTCGTGACAGCCCTCCGCTTGAGGACTTTGAGGCTATCCTTCAGGAGATTGGTCACGCCCATTCGGCTGCTTCGTGTCTTGAGGTGACGTGGTCAGGTGCTGACTTTTTGGCTCGCATACGGGCTATGTCTGGCAAGGCTGCGGGGCCAGATTCGTGGTCCCCTGAGGACCTGGCAAGGCTGCCCATCGTGTGGTTCGATGCGCTTGCTTGTCTGCGGCGGGTGGTCTGGTCCTCCGGCTCGATACCTTCTGTCTGGAAGCGAGCCCGTGTGGCACTACTAAAGAAGCTTGACGGTTCATGGAGGCCGCTCTCCATCGCTTCTGTCATCTGGCGACTTGGCGCTCAGCGCGTCGTGCAATGCTTGAGGCCATGGATTTCGTCATGGGCGAGCCCTCACATCCTTGGGGGATTGGCTAATCGATCGGTCGAACAAGCTCACGTTCGCATCCAGGAGGCCATCGCCGACAACCCATCGCGGCTCTTCGTGGCCCAGGATCTGAGCAAGTGTTTTGATTGCATCAGCGTCCAGTACGCGTGCCGTGCGTTAAAGCACTGGGGAGCTCCTGATGCTCTCATCCGATTGGTGCAGGCTTTTTACTTTCGTCAAGAACGGCTGTTCAGCTTTGCAGGCCATGTGGGTCATCGCTGGCATGCTGTGTGCCATGGTGTGCTTCAGGGCTGTCCATTATCACCCCTTATAGCGGCAGCACTGCTTCGATGTTGGGCACTCCTTGTCTGCAGGGACGGCGTTGACGGAGTCATCTTTATAGATGACCGAACGATGTGGACCGATGCAACCGGTCCCTCAGCTGAGGCTGCCATGAGGCGCGCTCTGGCTAGGAGCCAACGGTTTGATTCCGCCTGCAGGTGGAGTTGCCGCCAACGTAAGTGCCAGATTGTTTCAGGACACTTGCACTGCTATCGTCAGTTCATTCAGGATGTCGGCTACCCGAGCGGCGAGGTCTTGTGTGTGTTAGGCCTGCAGCATCATGTTGATGGGAGGTGCATCCCCGACCGTGTGGAGCTTCAGGAGTTGCGCCAGCGATGCCGGCTCATTCGTATCATCGGGCTGCCTGACAAAGCTGTTGCTCTCCTTGTGAAGTGGCCGATCATCTCCAAGTTCCTCTGGATCGCGGCGGTGACCACGGAAGTGCCCTTTGATCTTAAGGCGCTGCGTGTCGAAGTCAACCTTGCCCTGGTCGGCTTGGTCGCACTTAGGCAGTGGCCGAACGTTTTGGTCTATTCCATCTTTGGGTGGGATTGCGATCCGGAATTCGCGTTTGAATGGGCCGCCCTGGCTGCCGCGGTCAGGTGGCACTTGCGACTGCCTGAATGGACGGAGGCGGTTTGCTTGCGTTTCTCTGTCAAGAACTGGCCGGCCCTCCTGCCTGGAGCTACTCGTGTTCTTCGGCGATGGTCATGGTGGACTTCGGGCGATGGCTCACTCATCTTCCGGCGTGATCATGCGGGAAACCTTCGCTGCTTCCAAATTGGAGTCGATAGCCTCGCTTGCCTTCAGCGATGGTTGGTCTTTGAGCATAGGCGCAAGGCTCTTGCGGAAACGGGCCGCATCGCGGTCTCCCTGCACCGTGCGGAAGAGGACTCTCTTGCTCAGGGCATCGCTCTCCCTGCGCCCGGCCAGCATCTGGCGTTGTGTGCCTCAGCTCATCGCACGCTGTGCTACGAAAGGGGGGCGACGAGACAGCAGAAGCTGCTCTGTTTGGGATCGGGCTGCTCTGTTTGGTTCGAGAACGGCTATCACCGTAGGCCTCGTGAACAGTGGCATATCAGGTGCTTCTGTGGCTTGGAATATCCTAGCAGGCCACACCTGGTTTTTCAATGCACACATTTCGACCAATTTCGTCGGGATACGGGTGCTGCTCAGCCCAGTGATCGTGCTGAAGAACGCTTGCTTGGTGTTCCGGTTCCCGAGCTTCCCCCTCCACCACCCTCTGCGGAGTTTGCTACTGCTCGTGAGCGGGTTGTCCAGAAGCTTGCCCTTGCGCTTCGGGCGGATCCTGCAATGCTGTTGTGTGCCACCGATGGCTCAGCAAAAGAAGATGTAGCTGGATTGGCGATCGCTGTAGAGGGCTTCGGTGTCGATGCTTGTGTGCTGCAAGGGGAAGACCACACGCCTTTCATTGCTGAGGCTTATGGGCTCGTCGTTTTCTTTGAGGCCTTGCTGAGTGTTGCCGCTGCTGCTGGCACCACTGCACTACCGCCAGTCTGTGTACTCTGCGACTGTCAAGCTGCTTTGAGATTGTGCGACTCGCTCCACTGTGGCCAGTTCCTTGTTCTGGCACGCCGGCTCCGACATGCGATTGCTGGCCTTCAGGGGCTAGGTGCGCAACTCGAGATTTCGTGGATCCCTTCGCATGGTAGGGTTGCTAGCGGATGGCGGCCTCCTGAAGGTGTCTCGGAGGCCAGAGCGCGGTACCTTAACCAGGTTGTGGATGAGGCGGCTCGCAGCTGCGTCCTCGGAGCTTGGCGAGGTTCACCTCGTGCTCAGTGGCATCGTGATGTCCGTGAAGCTGGAGATCGTGAAGTGCGCCTTCTACGCATGGCCCACGAGGTCGCGGTCAGGTACCACACTTGGGTTGCTGAAGGCGTTTGAGTTCTCTCATTGGCTATGCATTGTCTTTCTTCTGCTCGCATGAGGGTTTTCTCATGACTGGACGTTGGAGCCGCCGGCTCACCACTGCAGCGAAGCCTCTAGGGGACCTTTGGTCGCACCCTGATGCTTAACAATCTTAGTTAAGAGCGGGGGGGTGGGCGCGGAGTGGAATGCCGAGATAGAGAGAGAGAGAGGGAGAGAGAGAGAGAGAGAGAGAGAGGGAGACGGAACGGGAACCAGGAAACCAAACTTGGAAAGTTGGCGACAAGCAGGGCGAGCACAATGGCGATGCTCAGCTTCGAGAGCGGTGAGGGTGGAATGCCGACAGAGAGAGAGAGAGAGAGAGAGAGAGAGAGAGAGAGAGAGAGAAAGAGAGAGAGAGAGAGAGAGAGAGAGAGACAGAGAGAGGGAGACGGAACGTGGGTGCATGGCTTTGTATTGGCGGTTCTCGAGGACAAGAAGTCGGGGCACTCCAAACGCAAGGCATGGGACTTGGTTTTGTGCGTGTAGAAAGAACGTGAGGACGTTATGTGTCACGTTCGTTGCGGCAGGACCTCACCGACAAAGAGATGAAGGCGGGGCTGCCGGGGTTTGGTTTATCATCGAAGGGATGCTGGCGTGTCGTTTCGCAGGAAGTTCTCTTGGCACGCGCAGCGGCGTGAACCACAGGTTTTGTGTGCGTGTCTGTTTGTCTGTAGCGGGAATGGGGGGGGTCGCTTCCTCTGTGTCACTATTTGTGCTTATGATGTTGTGCTTTCTGTTCCATGTCTCTGTCTGTGCGTGTATGTGCTGGTCTGGTGTTTGCTGTTTTTGCTCGTGATGTTGCTGAGGATGATGAGCGCATACGGAAGGCCGGGTTCTCAACGCGTTGCTTCACCTCTTCCTTTGTTTCTCTTTGCGGGAGTAGTTTGTGGCCCGAGGCTTCCACATCGGGCTCCGCCAAGGCCAGGCCTGCTTCGCTGGCTTCTGCCTTTGTAGAGTGTGACAGGGAGAGGGAGAGCGAGAGGGTGAGAGAGCAAGAGGGAAAGAGAGAGAGAGAGAGAGAGAGAGAGAGAGAGAAATAGCAGGACCCGCCGAAGGCGGCAGCCGAGGAGGTTGCCTGGCAGTTTGCCAGGCGATCGCAACGGTGGAGGACTTTCGGGTTAGTGAGAGAGAGAAAGAGAGAGTGTAGGGGGTAACCCTTACACCACAACCCTGGCGAAAGAGAGGAAGAGAGAGAGAGAGAGAGAGTAAAACCGTGCACCCAGCCAACAGCACAGGCTGCCCCAGCGGGGGCATGCCCTCAAGCCTGGAGAAAGAAAGAGAGAGAGAGAGAGAGAGAGAGAGAGAAAAGGGAGAGTGGGAGAGACAGTGATAGAGACGAGGAGACACGCACTGTGTGCTCGCAGGCGATGCCAAGCGAGCGCGCTCGTGAGGCGTTTGTGTGAGTGGAAGGGGGGGGCTGACCTAAGTGTTGCCCCCCCCCCCTGCGGGGGTTCGGGTATTGATAGTTGCCACTGCTTGTGATTACGGTTGTTGTTTTTTGTTCGGTTTCAGGCTCGGTTTGGTTTGTAATACTCGAACCCTCGTTTAGCTGCTCGCGTTGGCCCAGACAAGCGACCGTATACGTGAGGAAGCTGTTGTCAAATACTTTCTTCTCTAGGTTCAGACGCAAGTTTGGTGTTTTTTTTACGACTCACGTATACGGTCTCTGGCGGGGCGGCCTGGTACATGTGCGGTGTAGTGAGGTTTAAAAAACGGTGTTTCTCCGGCAACTGCAGCAGACTTGGCCTTCACGGCGTGGCGGGGCAGTATTGGTTGTATTATTCGTGCCAGTGAAAATCCAAGGTTCGGCTGGCGCAGGGCTTTTTCCGGGGGCTAGTTCCGTTTTGGGCTGCTGACCAAGCTCTTGGCGAAAGATTTCGCCCACATTTCTCACCACGAAAGCTAGCCTCCGGGGCTAAACCGAAGAAGGGGTGTGGGGGAAGGGGCCGACCGATGCGGGACCCATTTTCGACGCTCGGGCAAGACCCCACCTGGAGTTGGTTTTGGCTGTTGCCGGATCGAGTCTTTCTTTCGGTGTCTGAAAGTTGCGTTTCAGACCGCTCTGGAACCGACGAACAGGCCCTCAATGATGCTCATGATGCTCGCCTCCTGGCTCCGATTGGGCCCCCAAAGATGCTCATGATGCTGTGATTGGATGTGTTTGTGTAGCCATCGGCTGCGGCGGGGCATCTGTTTCCGCAGGTTTTTCTGCACCCGCCGCCTTTCCCTTCCTCCGCCTCGCCGTTTATTGGACTTACGACGATCAAATGGCAGAGAGCTCCGACTCTGGATCCGGTTTTCACTCCCGTGTGTGTTCTGCAGGCCATACTGTCCAGAGCTTTACATACAATGGACAGAAGGACTGCTTACTGCTACTGCATCTTTGTGCATAGACAGTTTGGCGGTTAGGAAACGGACTGTACCTAACGAACGTGCCGGCTAGTGGATGAGGAGTGGAGCTGACGACTAGGACGAAGACGACGACGACGAAAAAACACTAAGGCAGCCGAAACATATGCAAATGAAGAGGTGAATCTAGCTTGCTAGCCCATGTTATGATTTCGGCCATATCGAGAGCCATTCCAAGTGTTTTTTTTGGTGTATTTGTGTTGGTGTGTGTATATGTTATTCAGATTACGTCGCAGAGGTTCGATTTGTTCCGGGCATCGGCATGTGAATGTGGTGCGCCCGCACATCACGGCAGGTATAGTTTGTCTTTATGTTGTGAGGTGCGATTTGTTTCGATATGTGTACGTTGTGCGACCACACATGAATGTTGCCATGCCGCCTGAGACGCACCCACTAACTTAAAGCCATCGAGTTTGCTCTGAATTTGGATTCTCGGATTCGGCAAGAGGCACCGGAAATTGGAAGACGAAGAAGGAGACCTTCACCTGGTGATCAAGGAAGGGTTTTGGTTATCACATTGCCACATTCCTTCTTTCCTTCGGTTTGGATGATGTGAAGGCCCTTGGAGTGGCCGCAGTCAAGCTCATCTGACAGATCTGCGAAATCCGCATGTTGCCGTACCTGAAGAACACGTGTCGCTCGCTTCCCCTGGCACCCAACACGGCTCCAAAAACATGCGTCCACTCAGGAGCCAAACTGTGCTGCTGTCACTGCATGGCAACATCGCTTGCAAACCTTGGTCCATTGCTTCACAATCCAACCGTGTAAATTCAAAAACCACTGCGCGCATACTGCTGCATCGAAGCAGCATGCGGGCATTTGTCGTCGAATTTCACTCACGAGCAGCTGATAGCCAGCATAACCCACCTGCAGCATCTACAATCTGCTTTGCTTTCCTTGCGGTTCTCTGCTGTTCAGGAAGGGGACGGACGGAGGGGTGACAAACAGGTTTTTGGGTAGCACAGAGGTTGCGAATAAGGCGGACACCACACGACTATCTGCATAGAATAGAACAAGAACGATGCCATAGAAGGGAGAAGTTCCACTTCTGATTGCCTAGGACTCGAGCCCCTGGCGCCGTGGGTGTCTTGGCGGAGTTCTAGTTAGATTCTAGTTGACGCACATCAAGTCTTGTTCTGCTGACGTGTTGTTTTGCTGTAGAGTTGAAAAAGGAGTCTAACGGGGCCCTTCGCTTCCTTTGCTTCAATGAGGCGACTCCGAAGCCGACGCCCGGAGCCGGAAACTTGTTTCGGTTTCAGGACGTGCATGAATCATGAATTCGGCCTGCTGCGAACCATAACCATGCAACATCGTGCAAGATCCGGGACTGTGTCCCGGAGCTGCGTGCACACACAGAGCGCAAACACGTGCAATCATAGCAGGTTCAGGCTCTCTGTTTCGCTGTTGCAGCAGGAGGCGTCTTCTTTTTCGAGCGGCCGGCTAGACATGACGTTGGAGGTGCTTCATTGGCGTCGCATGTGGGCTTTGCAATTGAGCTGCTGTACGATCGCGTTGGCAAACGAAAATAGCTTGAACTTCTCGACAGGATGCCAAGCCATCTGGACCATTGGCAACCCGTCAGGCGAAATGCACAGAGCTGGCCAAAATCGGCGCGCATTGCGACACTGCTACACACCTATCTGTCAGGACCTCCTCCGTCTGTGTGAGGCCCTCTTCGACACAGACTGCAGGATGCTGAGCATTCCCCCCTCTAAGCTCACTTAAAGGGGGTGGGGACTTTGAGGCCCTCATTGAGCCGAGGCCAGCTGGCCAGCCGTGGCGCTTTCTGGAACTTCCCGGGATCTGGGCGTGAGCACTGGCACCGGGACGGTTTGATGCCCTTGCTCCCTGACATGGAGACATGTCAGCCGTCCGATGTTAAGCTGGGATGCACCACTGTTGCACAGATAGTTGAGGCTGACTGTGGTAACCGCGGCTCGGCAATATCCTTCCGATGCAGGACCATAGAAGGAGTGTTAAAGTTGCAGCAGATCGGGGGGCTAGTGTAGTTTCACATCGAGCAAGAGCCACTCGTAGGACGGTGACAGCGCAAGCTTACCAGCATGGCCGTTCACGGTTTCAGTCCTCAAAGTGTCGCAGCAAGCAGCATTAGACCGTCAGACATTTCGTTCCTGCTTCGGCCGTCCCCAGCCTCCAAGCCATTCCAAGCCAATTCCAGGGGCGTATGCGCGATACTCTTCCTGTCTGTTCCTGCTGTCGCTCTGTAGCGGAAATGGTTGAGAGAGATGCTTGGTATGGGCGTTGCTGTCGGTGCCTTTGTAGGCCTGGCAGTGTCACGCCAAGCATACACCGGGTCACGCATGGACATTCGTTCCTGCTCCGGCCGTCCCTGTTTTGGCCCCAGCGGGAGTCGTCGTCCAAGCCAGTGTCAAGGGTGCTTGCGACACTCTTCCTGCTGTCACTCGGCAACGCATTGACATGGTTGCACAGAGATGCTTGGTATAGGCGTTGCTGTCGGTGCCTTTGTAGGCCTGGCAGTGTCACGCCAAGCATACATCGGGTCACGCATGGACATTCGTTCCTGCTCCGGCCGTCTCTGTTTTGGCCCCAGCGGGAGTCGTCGTCCAAGCCAGTGCCAAGGGTGCTTGCGACACTCTTCCTGCTGTCACTCGGCAACTCATTGAAACGGTTGCACAGAGATGCTTGGTATAGGCGTTGCTGTCGGTGCCTTGGTAGGCCTGGCAGTGTCACGCCAAGCATACATCGGGTCACGCATGGACATTCGTTCCTGCTCCGGCCGCCCGTCTCTGTTTTGGCCCCAGCGGGAGTCGTCGTCCAAGCCAGTGCCAAGGGTGCTTGCGACACTCTTCCTGCTGTCACTCGGCAACTCATTGAAATGGTAGCACAGAGATGCTTGGTATAGGCGTTGCTGTCGGTGCCTTTGTAGGCCTGGCAGTGTCACGCCAAGCATACATCGGGTCACGCATGGACATTCGTTCCTACTCCGGCCGTCTCTGTTTTGGCCCCAGCGGGAGTCGTCGTCCAAGCCAGTGCCAAGGGTGCTTGCGACACTCTTCCTGCTGTCACTCGGCAACTCATTGAAATGGTAGCACAGAGCTGCTTGGTATAGGCGTTGCTGTCGGTGCCTTGGTAGGCCTGGCAGTGTCACGCCAAGCATACATCGGGTCACGCATGGACATTCGTTCCTGCTCCGGCCGTCTCTGTTTTGGCCCCAGCGGGAGTCGTCGTCCAAGCCAGTGTCAAGGGTGCTTGCGACACTCTTCCTGCTGTCACTCGGCAACTCATTGACATGGTTGCACAGAGATGCTTGGTATAGGCGTTGCTGTCGGTGCCTTTGTAGGCCTGGCAGTGTCACGCCAAGCATACATCGGGTCACGCATGGACATTCGTTCCTGCTCCGGCCGTCTCTGTTTTGGCCCCAGCGGGAGTCGTCGTCCAAGCCAGTGCCAAGGGTGCTTGCGACACTCTTCCTGCTGTCACTCGGCAACTCATTGAAATGGTTGCACAGAGATGCTTGGTATAGGCGTTGCTGTCGGTGCCTTGGTAGGCCTGGCAGTGTCACGCCAAGCATGCATCGGGTCACGCATGGACATTCGTTCCTGCTCCGGCCGTCTCTGTTTTGGCCCCAGCGGGAGTCGTCGTCCAAGCCAGTGCCAAGGGTGCTTGCGACACTCTTCCTGCTGTCACTCGGCAACTCATTGAAATGGTAGCACAGAGATGCTTGGTATAGGCGTTGCTGTCGGTGCCTTTGTAGGCCTGGCAGTGTCACGCCAAGCATACATCGGGTCACGCATGGACATTCGTTCCTGCTCCGGCCGTCTCTGTTTTGGCCCCAGCGGGAGTCGTCGTCCAAGCCAGTGTCAAGGGTGCTTGCGACACTCTTCCTGCTGTCACTCGGCAACGCATTGAAATGGTTGCACGGAGATGCTTGATATAGGCGTTGCTGTCGGTGCCTTTGTAGGCCTGACAACCATTTCGTGCCTGCTCCTGCCGCCTCCGTTTCAGCCCCACCTCATGCAGAGACCATTTTTTACTGCTCCGATTGGGTTAGGTTTGTTCGGTGACAGATGATCACAGACCTGCAGGATTCATGCGTCTGCAGCCCTTCACTCAAACGGGCGCCATCGACGAAGATTCGGAGTCCGGCAAGGAGCCGAAGGACAGCTGCGTTTGGTAGAGAGTCAGCATTCTTCCTGCTGTGCTGAAGCCTGAGCTGTTGCCAGCACACTGTTTACGATGGTGTACTACAGAAAAGCCCAATACACTATGACATACTAGTATATACTATATACGATATACCAGAGCAGACTGTAATTTCCTCTAGTGTGCACTTCTCATTTCTCAGATAAGTTTGGACTGAAGACCTGCAGTAACCAGGCAGCCGCTGGCGAGTCCGAGCGTGTCGCTGCAACGTTGCGTCCTGGTGAGCTGCTCCTCTTCCTCTACTCTGCGAAGCGGGGTCTGGGGGTCGCTGGGAAGGGTCGGTGACTTCCTTTCCGGGCCATTCAAAAGGTTTGGTTGCCCTGGCGAAGATTCCAAGATTCGCTGTCTTGTGTGTAGGTGTGGTAACTGCGCGCCACACTGTGGAATGTTGTCATTGCCTTAAGGAGGTCGCCTGATGCAGGGCCAGCTCATGTATCGGACGAGCTTGATCCATGTGCCTGCAGAAGCCAGCCCTGTGCCAAGATTCCCTGGCAACCCCGTGCGAAGGACACCTTGTGCGAAGGAAGCCTTACCCTGCTTCTCGCTTTCCTTGGTTCATGGTTTGGTGGAATCTGAAATTCAAGCAACCATGCTTGGAATGCAGCGCCTGGAAACACATGGGGTTTCAGGTTTGCACGCAGGGGCGCATGGGAGTCTACATGAGTCTGCCATGACGAATGCCATGCGGTATCCTGCAATAGCACGCACGTTCAGCAAGACTTGCATCACCATATTCATCATATGTTCGTAACTAATAATATGATATGTATGTTTTCATTGACATGTATGTGCACATATATGTACGTATAGACACGTATATTCTCTGTATAACATGATACAAGATGCATAGACACATACATACACACATGCATGCATGTATGCAGCCGCACAGACGCCTGTCCGTGACATATTCGAATGTGCGTGTGTGTGTGTGGGTTTGGTTCTGTGGCAAAGCTTCCCAACAAGAAGCGTTGCAGGCATGCGGCAGTTCCCAACTTCTCCGAATTCGATCGGTGTCTGCTTTACTCCGTGTACGGCCCGAAAGGTATCTCAGACGAGCCTTAGATGTGGTGCAGCATAGGCATACAAACAGATGTTTGTGATCCAGACCAAATCGAGTCTAGTTGCACGGAACTCGCGGCCGACGGCCTGTCGGGCCCCGGCAGGAGGCTTCTTGGATGCGTCTAAGTACGAGCTGATATACCCTATGCATGAGTCTCGTGCTAGATGCTAGTGCAAGTCCTGTTCTGGATCTTCACGAAAGCCCCTCTTGAGTCACCATTGAGCCCCTGCCTTCCCCCCACTCAAGGGGTCAGTACAACAGACAGCAGAGCCGCTATCATCCGCAACATAGCCACAGCATACATCTGCACAACTGCAGACGGCAGCATTGTCTGATACTGTTTCACGTTCACCACACGCATCTTGCCGAATCGTTGTTGACAAGCGCAAACAGTGACGAGTTTGTAGGAGGGTGAAAGAGATGTTTCTTGCGTGGAGTAACGAGATTTGCCACGGTCGTTCAGCACAGGATCAAGTCTCACGACAACGCATGCGAACTCAATTTCTGCATCAAACCTGATTGGATAGCCGCTGGCCTGTCGGTTCCCAACGCAGCATACAAGGAGCACTGCATCATTGACATTCGCTTACCAACAGCTGGCATCTGCGATGCACTGACACCGCTTCCATCTTCCTAGCATCCCTAGCTTTCGTCCGCTCTGCTCCCAAGTTGGATTTGCACGGAGTGGCGTAATAAATTTGGCGACGAAAAAAGGTCTGCATCCTACGGCGGGGCTCGGACCCGATTGGAACTTGCCACTGCAAGTATGGGCATGACATAGCCAAGGATCTCAACATCAAAGACACTGCTCCTTCGCTGTTGGGCTTCTCAAAGTCAGAAGCTTCGATGCTTTCCCTGATGGCGAAGAACTTGAAGTAACCAGACTGACGTGGTACGTTTTGAGGCTGCAAAGTTTGGCTTCGTTTGAACGGCGCTCGGTAGCGACACGCATGGCGAGCGAAGCAGCCTTCAGGTAGCCTTTCCAGTGCTACGCTCGCTTTCTAAATCGTCTCGACGTGTTTCTCAAGCACATGCAACAAGCCATGTGTATCAACAAGCCAGCAACTGAGCTGACAAAGGAAGGAATCTACACACATGTTCGTGCCCGCTGTAATTCGTTGCTTGAGCGGGTAGCCGCAGGGCCCCTGTGCTGTGATTCAACACGATCTCCTGCCAGGGTTGTGCCGATGACTTTGTGCATGACGATCTCGGGAGAAGGTCCGAGACAGCTTTACGCAGATGCTTGCAACAAGCGGGGACGGGGAGGGCAGCGCTTGACCAGTTGCCGCCTCTTCGACGGCGTGCTCTTCGGCTTCCGCCCTGACACAGACGAAACGCTAGACCAAGCACAGGCGCATCGACAGCTTGATGGCTGACTTATGTGGCTCCCAGCGACAGCCCCGCCGGTACTCCGCAGCTGTTAGGCCGACTTCGAAAAGTCCAGAGCACCTGGGCTGAAAACTGCTGAACTGTTCTGGAAGTAGCCTGCATGTGGGTGCATGTATGCACGGATTGAGGGAACGGTCACTCCTATTTAGCCAAGGCTTCCGGTGATCAGCGGACACAGGTTCGGCCAGCATCGTCGTGTTGAGCTGTCGAAGGCTATTTTCATCAAAACCCAGATTTTGTCCGGATTGCGAGGGGCTCCAGGGTAGTGCAGCTATTGTGTTTCAGTTTTGACTTTGTATTCTTGGATCTCTCGCTGACAGTCTGCCGCCCTCTTAGCCTACGCGGATGCAGCAGCCGCGCAGGAGCTGTGATCCGTAAGTGTTTGGCAAGTGGGCATGTGTCATGTGTTGCGATGGATATGGTCAACGTCTGTACAGGAGTGTCTGCTTCAAACCGATCTAGTCTCACTGGACGAAGTTTGCAGATTTCAATTCTGTGACACATCGTCGTTGTGCCGCCTGCTTCGCCTTCAAGTGACATCAGGGGACATGAGAGACGGGCACGAAGCCAGATTGGGACTCAAGCATCTTCTCGTATGGTTGTTGCGCCACCAGCCGTCGCATGTTCTTCTTGCGCCCGTATTCAGCGCAGTCTCCAGCTGCACCAAAGCCGCCAAAGGCCAGCCTGAGAACTTTTCAATCTTGCAGCACGAGCATGCAGTGGAGTCGGGGGTTTGCTGAGGGAACTGCTGAGAGATGTACAGGCACTCTTGCTCCTGCTTTGCCTTGCGTCATCGGTCCAAGAAGGCAAGCGGCGACTTCCGTTGCGCCGCATATGTGTGGCCGCAGCTTAGCTCAGATTGCCTCTACAGCACAGCTGCACAGCTTCTGCAACTCATTGGTGCGTCATTCCGAACCAGTCATGAAGTTTTGCCGACCACTTGATTAAGGCTCGATGTCAGATTTCGCGTGAAAACCCCATTGCGGCTCGGAAGAGATGCGGACTCCAGTCATTTGTTGGGTATTCGGGAACTGTCATATTCACGCAGGCTTACTTCGGAAGCTGGCCGGAGAGAGGGGAGCCACCGACGAATAAAGCCTGCAGTCTGTTTCTGAAGAATGCAGAGAGTTGAAGAGAGACTCACGAGACTCTCGTGATCGCCCGTGGCGAGTCGATCTGAACCTCCAGCTTGCTCTTGACGCAGTTTGCTGACTGTCCAACTTCCCGTGTTCAGGGGACCGCGGCCGGAAGTGTCCAGTGGCGATTTCCGGCAGGACTGGGTGACCGGCTAGTCTCTGAACTTACCTTGTGCTGGACGTAGCAAGGGGAAGGGGGAAGACACCATGCGCCAGGATCACTACCTGCACCCGACAACACCGGGCCGATGGACATGCTCCCAGATTTCAAAGAGCCTGCAAAGGTCGAATCAAGCTTAGCCGGAAGTCATTGGCGACTGCGAGTACAGCAACACCGGTACGAGCGGGCTGGAGACTCCCGCCAGCCATGCACAGCCCAAAAGAAGTTGAGAACAAGATGATGAAGTAGTAGCACTAGCAGCAGTACGAGTAGTGGCAGTAGGGGCAGTGGTAGCAACAGTAGTAGCAGCAGCAGTAGAAGTAGTTGTGGGGCAGTGGTGGTGGTGGTGGTGGTGGTGGTGGTGGTGGGTGGTGGTGGTGGTGGTGGAGGCAGTATTGTGGTACTGCACTAGCAGCAGCAGCAGCAGCCAGCGGCAGTCGCAGCAGCAGTGATTGTCGTGGCAATAATGTTGGCAGAGTTGACAGTGTAGGTTAAGCCGGTTAAGCCTTTTACCTGCTTGCTGTTTGCTGTCTCATGCTGCCATGCCATTTGCCAACGCGGTTGTAGAGAAGGAAGCTCGTGTCAGCCTACGCAGATCGCGCTCACTTGCTGACGTCCAAAGCTCGAGTGCCTTTCTTCTGCGGCGCACGAGTCGAGGGGTGCTCTCCTGAAGCAAAGGTTCTTGCGGCAGTCAAAATCGCGACGAGGTCGAAGCTGGTCTCAGTATGGCATGTGTTCACGGCTGCTCAAGCCGGAGAAGTCTCCGATCACTCCAGCAGTTAAGCCGGTAAAGTGGTCCATGTCATAGTGCCCACGTAGCAGTGCTCACCTCGCCCAGCCCAGGACTACTGTCGAAATTGTGGTGGCCCCCTTGGCTGCATAGAGGGATCTTTGAAACTCATTCAGCGGCCCAGTGTCCCTTTCACAGCTACGATACCACTAAGATAGATTGTCACGTTTCACCTTGGCCACCAGGAACATATCTAACACAGCAGGCTCGGAGCAGGGTTGCTTTGGGCGAATGCTTTCGTGCAGTGATTCTACTGATTGGATGCCTTCGAGCCGTGTGAGACGCTGTGGATCACTGTGGGCTGTATGATGCTGTGCACGAGGTCCGTCTCCAACTCAGCGCTCTCGTGATGCGGAAACCCGCCGTCGTCATGAGGAGTTGTCGAGCTGATGTCGTGCTCGCTATGTGGCCTCTGGAATGGGGCGACCTTTGTTGGGATCTTTCGTCTTACGACAGTCTTGTGTTATCATGCGTTCGGAGGAAGCTGCGCAAAAAGCACAGCAGAAGCGTGAGGACGGGGCAACTGTGCTGAAGAGCGAAACTTCGACAACCATCTTGATGTCGCGCAGGTCTAAACGCAGAGAAGACTAAGAAAGAAGAGGGAGATTAGACTCAAAAAGAGTGCCGGTCGCTGAAAGCCTTTGTGCCAGCAGCTTCCCTAATGACCGTGAAGTGTTGCTAGCTGGCAGCCTGCTGCTAGGAGCGTGCAGATGCCGGCCAGCTGACCTTCGAGGCTTGAACGGCAAGATGGAATCTATTTGGACCGATTGATGATTTGCGGGAGGACCTGGTGCATGCTCACTCCGCGGGCTTCAAAGACGGGCACTTTCCCAATGGTTTGGAGGATGCTGAAGTTTGAAACACCTTAGCGATGAGCCAGCTGCTCTCCTCAAGCCCACTCCGTCGCAACATGTCCTGCAGGAGTGCGCCAAGCATGCAAGAAAGGTGGACGTGGAAGTCTCTTCCTCGGCCTTTGTTTCAAAGCTGTTCCGAATGTTCCTATACGACTGTAATATAAAAATACTACTACGATAGTACAATACTGCTACTTTGATTCCTTAATTTTGTACTACAATGCCATAATATAATACTAAAAGGTTGTTCCTCTTTGGGGGCTCCGGTCCGGGCTCCCCTGGAGATTCCAAGGCCTGTAAGGCGATGCTACGCCAAGCAGCACTGAGAGCTGGTCATTTGCCGGAGTTCTAAGCACACTATACGGTGTTTTGTGAAGACGAACTACTATTTCTCTTATTATTGCTAGTACTATGACTAATACTATTACTATATTAGTATTAATATTACCATTACCAACACTATTACTATTACTATTAAAATTCTTGTTTTCCCGATTATTCAGATCATGTGTATGTGAGGCTTCCCGAAAGGGTGCCAAAGCCGAGTAGGGAACGGCCGCACCTTCCCCAAGTGCCTGAGACCGTGAAGAGGCGGCTCAGGTAGGCGGGACTCTTTGCCTCCTGCTCTTACTGCATGTCTGTGATGGCCATAAGATGGCTGTCAGCACTCCCTGTTACAGGGCAATTCATTTCTTGAATGTGGTCTTATTGTGGCACCGCCACACAACTCCGAGGTACAGAAAGAGGAGCAATCTCCAACCATGTGGCTCTTGAAAAGCTGTAACTCACCGATGCACGACGTGTCTGTGCACCAGATAAACAATTAAGTGGGAAAGACTGGGAAAGAAAGGTGTCGATGAGCTTGCCCAGTAGCATTCGGATCCTCTGCTCACCGAGTTTCAAACTTTTGTTTTTGGAAAGGTCATTCAAGGGTTCCTTCAAGGGTTCTGAACGGAGCTTTTTTGGTTTTCGTTCTGAAGGTTGGGCCCTTAGAGTGCGGGGTGGGGATAGGACTACAAGGGCACTACGATTCATTAAGTACTTGGGTCTAGGAGAGCCATTAGAAAGGTAGGGTAGGGCTTAGGGTTCGTGCCCAGAGCCGCAGTGGAAAGCCAGAAGTGTGCAGGAGCAAGCCAGCAGCTTGTCGCTCGATCCGGACCGCTGCCTCATTTTGTGACAGTTTTGTGGAGCACCACCAGCAGTGGTGCTTTATATCAACTTTTCAAACTGCCACAGCAAGGACGACTCTGCAGTGCGGCTGGCGAGGGAAGCCTTCAACCAGCTGCAGGCCGCATGCGAAGCTTCCGGAGGGCTGGGGCTGCCTGCGCTGCCTGCAACGCTTGCAGCGGCCCGAGGACAGCGGCGACTCAGAAGGTCAGGCAGCCCGAAGCTCGGTTACTCGTGCGAGAACCCGAGCGATGTGTTGCAGCCGAGTGCCTAAGGCAGCGCTGCATGTCCTGGCCAAGGCAGGGCCGCAGAGCCTGCAGACTTATATAGCTCCATCCGATGACACATGAATCGTCCATCGCAGCTTGGAGACCCCTTGCGAAGCCTCTCCGTGTAGTGTGCCTTGCTCTCTGGGCTGATGAGAGGCGCATCTGGCCCGCAGCAGTTTTGCGGAGGCCATGCAAGCAGCGGAGGCCAGGGACACTGGGACACTTCCCAGCTTGCGACGCGTTTGGAGCTCCCTTGCCGAGGAAGCGCTGCAGCGCTTCGAGGCGCTGGGACACGCTACAGGCCATGCTGCCACACTGAATGCGGCTGGGCCGCAGAGCCTCTGCTCCCAGCCTGGCTCGAGACCCGCTGTAGACGGCCCAGGTGCTAGCCCAGTCGCTTCTGCGAGAGGCCGGCATGGGGCGGCATGTGGGGCTGCGGGGCTACAGGAGGGCGGGTGAGTTGGGGTTGCACTCGCTGCAGGATCCCGAGGCTGCTCTGAAGCACGCCACCGCGGGTCGTGATGCCTTTCGACGCCTCGGGGACTCGAGGCGGAAATCGTGACCCAGGCGTCCAACAATGTCGCATGCAATCCTGGCCCAGGCGGGCCTCCATGCTGGAGCGCACTGCTGTTGGGGCTTCCTTAGCCTGTCTCGACCTCGCCTTGAGATCTCATGACTGCCAGTTTTAGCACCTGGTTCTTTTGTCAGGCTTTGTACGTTCCTGAGGTGGTGACACTGCGCACGCATTGAAAGATGCAGAGGCCCTTCGATGGTATGTCTGCCTACCCGCAGCATGAAAGTGCACCGAGCTCCGCTGCAGTTTTCACGACCCTGAGAGCCCCAAGATCCTTCAGCCAGGCATCCGTAGCCAGTTGTCGCCGAGATGCCGGAGACCGCCGTGATGAGGCAGCTGCCTTCGACGAACTCCCGCCTTTTGTTGTACATCTTGTGAAGCTCTCGAAGTTTGGCTCGAGCACACACTCCTTCTCGTCAGATTTCCTGACTTGGCGTGGAACCATGGCTTTGCGCGCAGCCCTCATTGCGCTTCTTCCGGCCGTGGCAGCCGCCGAGAAGTATGCCGTCATTGCAGCTGGCTCGTCAGGATTCAGTAACTACCGCCACCAAGCGGATGCTTGCCATGCCTACCAGCTCATGTTGCAGAGCGGAGTGCCAGCTGACAACATCATCCTGATGATGCAGGACGACGTGGCGAACAGCGAGGAGAACCCGTTCCCGGGCCAGCTGTTCAACAAGCCGGGCGAGAACCCGCCTGATGTCTACAAGGGCTGCAAAGTCGACTATTCGGGCGACATTGTAACTGGACAGCTTTTCATGGACGTCCTGACCGGCAACACGCAGGGTGCCAAGGGCAAGGTGCTGAAGAGTGGCGCAAGTGACACTGTGTTTGTCAATTTTGTGGACCATGGCGGTCCCGGCATCATCGCCTTCCCCAACGGTCCAGTGCTCACGGTCAAGGAGCTGTCCCAGACGCTGAAGACAATGCAGAGCAAGCAGATGTTCAAACAGATGGTCTTCTACATGGAAGCCTGCGAGAGCGGCTCCATGTTCCCAGACCTCAAGGCAGATGGTGGTTGTTAAGTCCTAAAACACCAAGCCCACTATGAAGCCATCACAACATCTTAAAACCCCGTGATCAAACAATCTTTTGTTTATTTCCGGTGCCACAACTTCAATCAAATCAAACAGGCAGACAGCAAGATCCTTGCAGTTACGGCCTCGAATGCAGACGAGTCTTCGTGGGGAACGTACTGTGGTGATTCTGCTATGGTGAAGGGCAAGAATGTCGGTTCTTGCTTGGGTGACCTGTTCTCCGTGAACTGGATGCAGGACGACGACCTTGGCAAGTTCAAGTCTGAAACCTTCCGCAGCCAAATCTCCAAGGTCAGGCTTTCCTAAACCCTAAGCCCTATAAGCCCTGGTGTGGGGGATATTATGCTGAGTGGCGTAGGTGTTGCAGTTGTGTTCCCTCCGCTCAACCAATATGGTTGTCTGTTGGCGTACGGCTAAACGACACAAGGGTTCACGAAAAAGCCAGAAACCGAAGCCCTAAACCCTAAACCCTAACCCAAGGTCACGAAGCTTACGAATCAGAGCCATGTGTGCAGTTTCGGCGACAAGTCGTTTGAGGATGAGAAGATTGGCAACGTGGAGACCACAAGCCTTTCCGTGAGCCCATCCGATGCAGCCCAGGGGTCCGTGGACGCCCGCGACATCTACGTTACCCAGGCGATGTGGGCGTGGCAGCATGCCGCGGACGAGGAGTCAAAGCAGAAGGCCTGGAAGCGCCTGGTTGGCATCATGAAAGCCCAAGAGGCAGATGAGGTCCTCTTTGCCGGCATGGCTGCTGCTGCATGCGCGGTCGTGAACCCAAAGCACCTCGAGCTCATCCAATGCCAAAAGAGGCTTAGTTACGAGCCCATGGAGATGACCCAGATGGACTGCCACCACGAGCTGGCACATGCCGTGCACGAGCATTGCCCCGCCTCGGAGTACCACCAGTCTGCTGGCGGATGGAATGGCTTCAACATGAAATTTGCCAGGGTGCTCCTGAATCTCTGCGAGACCCACGGAATCCACGGAAAGTCGACAGCTCAGCTCGTGGACCTTGTCCACGAGCACTGCGCGAAGGCCGCGCTTGATCGGGCCGAGTTGCAGATCGTCGTGTAGAGTGTAGAGGGCCTCGTTTTGTTTCCCGCCCTTGCACAGTCTAGGTCCTATGTGTAATTTGCAGCTAGCATCCATTGGCCTTCTGCCAGCGGATGATTAATTTGATGGGCTGCCGAAGGCTTCAACTGCAAGCCTACAAATTTCCAAGTCCAGCAGAACTGGGTGAACTTGCGTGCACTTGGCACCGACCACCCTTCTCAAAAACGAGCTTCATTATAGTGTGGCATACGCCAGAGTCCAGAGAGTTGTGTGGCTTGGGACACGACAGGAACGAGCCACGTGAAGCCCACATGCCGTCGTCGTGGCATCACTGGACATCAGCTTGGCTCGAGCACACACTCCTTCTCGTCAGATTTCCTGACTTGCGTGGAACCATGGCTTTGCGCGCAGCCCTCGTTGCGCTTCTTCCGGCCGTGGCAGCCGCCGAGAAGTATGCCGTCATTGCAGCTGGCTCGTCAGGATTCAGTAACTACCGCCACCAAGCGGATGCTTGCCATGCCTACCAGCTCATGTTGCAGAGCGGAGTGCCAGCTGACAACATCATCCTGATGATGCAGGACGACGTGGCGAACAGCGAGGAGAACCCGTTCCCAGGCCAGCTGTTCAACAAGCCGGGCGAGAACCCGCCTGATGTCTACAAGGGCTGCAAAGTCGACTATTCGGGCGACATTGTAACTGGACAGCTTTTCATGGACGTCCTGACCGGCAACACGCAGGGTGCCAAGGGCAAGGTGCTGAAGAGTGGCGCAAGTGACACTGTGTTTGTCAATTTTGTGGACCATGGCGGTCCCGGCATCATCGCCTTCCCCAACGGTCCAGTGCTCACGGTCAAGGAGCTCTCCCAGACGCTGAAGACAATGCAGAGCAAGCAGATGTTCAAACAGATGGTCTTCTACATGGAAGCCTGCGAGAGCGGCTCCATGTTCCCAGACCTCAAGGCAGATGGTGGTTGTTAAGTCCTAAAACACCAAGCCCACTATGAAGCCATCACAACATCTTAGAACCCCGCGGTCAAACAATCTCTTGTTTCTTTCCGGTGTCACAACTTCAATTTAAAAAAACAGGCAGACAGCAAGATCCTTGCAGTTACGGCCTCGAATGCAGACGAGTCTTCGTGGGGAACGTACTGTGGTGATTCTGCTATGGTGAAGGGCAAGAATGTCGGTTCTTGCTTGGGTGACCTGTTCTCCGTGAACTGGATGCAGGACGACGACCTTGGCAAGTTCAAGTCTGAAACCTTCCGCAGCCAAATCTCCAAGGTCAGGCTTTCCTAAACCCTAAGCCCTATAAGCCCTGGTGTGGGGGATATTATGCTGAGTGGCGTAGGTGTTGCAGTTGTGTTCCCTCCGCTCAACCAATATGGTTGTCTGTTGGCGTACGGCTAAACGACACAAGGGTTCACAAAAAAGCCAGAAACCGAAGCCCTAAACCCTAAACCCTAACCCAAGGTCACGAAGCTTACGAATCAGAGCCATGTGTGCAGTTTCGGCGACAAGTCGTTTGAGGATGAGAAGATTGGCAACGTGGAGACCACAAGCCTTTCCGTGAGCCCATCTGATGCAGCCCAGGGGTCCGTGGACGCCCGCGACATCTACGTTACCCAGGCCATGTGGGCGTGGCAGCATGCCGCGGACGAGGAGTCAAAGCAGAAGGCCTGGAAGCGCCTGGTTGGCATCATGAAAGCCCAAGAGGCAGATGAGGTCCTCTTTGCCGGCATGGCTGCTGCCGCATGCGCGGTCGTGAACCCAAAGCACCTCGAGCTCATCCAATGCCAAAAGAGGCTTAGTTACGAGCCCATGGAGATGACCCAGATGGACTGCCACCACGAGCTGGCACATGCCGTGCACGAGCATTGCCCCGCCTCGGAGTACCACCAGTCTGCTGGCGGATGGAATGGCTTCAACATGAAATTTGCCAGGGTGCTCCTGAATCTCTGCGAGACCCACGGAATCCACGGAAAGTCGACAGCTCAGCTCGTGGACCTTGTCCACGAGCACTGCGCGAAGGCCGCGCTTGATCGGGCCGAGTTGCAGATCGTCGTGTAGAGTGTGGAGGGCCTCGTTTTGTTTCCCGCCCTTGCACAGTCTAGGTCCTATGTGTAATTTGCAGCTAGCATCCATTGGCCTTCTGCCAGCGGATGATTAATTTGATGGGCTGCCGAAGGCTTCAACTGCAAGCCTACAAATTTCCAAGTCCAGCAGAACTGGGTGAACTTGCGTGCACTTGGCACCGACCACCCTTCTGAAAAACGAGCTTCATTATAGTGTGGCAGACAGTTGTGTGGCTTGGGACACGACAGGAACGAGCCGCGTGAAGCCCACATGCCGTCGTCGTGGCATCACTGTGGACATCAGCTTGGCTCGAGCACACACTCCTTCTCGTCAGATTTCCTGATTTTGCGTGGAACCATGGCTTTGCGCGCAGCCCTCGTTGCGCTTCTTCCGGCCGTGGCAGCTGCCGAGAAGTATGCCGTCATTGCAGCTGGCTCGTCAGGATTCATGAACTACCGCCACCAAGCAGATGCTTGCCATGCCTACCAGCTCATGTTGCAGAGCGGAGTGCCAGCTGACAACATCATCCTGATGATGCAGGACGACGTGGCGAACAGCGAGGAGAACCCGTTCCCGGGCCAGCTGTTCAACAAGCCGGGCGAGAACCCGCCTGATGTCTACAAGGGCTGCAAAGTCGACTATTCGGGCGACATTGTAACTGGACAGCTTTTCATGGACGTCCTGACCGGCAACACGCAGGGTGCCAAGGGCAAGGTGCTGAAGAGTGGCGCAAGTGACACTGTGTTTGTCAATTTTGTGGACCATGGCGGTCCCGGCATCATCGCCTTCCCCAACGGTCCAGTGCTCACGGTCAAGGAGCTGTCCCAGACGCTGAAGACAATGCAGAGCAAGCAGATGTTCAAACAGATGGTCTTCTACATGGAAGCCTGCGAGAGCGGCTCCATGTTCCCAGACCTCAAGGCAGATGGTGGTTGTTAAGTCCTAAAACACCAAGCCCACTATGAAGCCATCACAACATCTTAAAACCCCGTGATCAAACAATCTTTTGTTTATTTCCGGTGCCACAACTTCAATCAAATCAAACAGGCAGACAGCAAGATCCTTGCAGTTACGGCCTCGAATGCAGACGAGTCTTCGTGGGGAACGTACTGTGGTGATTCTGCTATGGTGAAGGGCAAGAATGTCGGTTCTTGCTTGGGTGACCTGTTCTCCGTGAACTGGATGCAGGACGACGACCTTGGCAAGTTCAAGTCTGAAACCTTCCGCAGCCAAATCTCCAAGGTCAGGCTTTCCTAAACCCTAAGCCCTATAAGCCCTGGTGTGGGGGATATTATGCTGAGTGGCGTAGGTGTTGCAGTTGTGTTCCCTCCGCTCAACCAATATGGTTGTCTGTTGGCGTACGGCTAAACGACACAAGGGTTCACAAAAAAGCCAGAAACCGAAGCCCTAAACCCTAAACCCTAACCCAAGGTCACGAAGCTTACGAATCAGAGCCATGTGTGCAGCTTCGGCGACAAGTCGTTTGAGGATGAGAAGATTGGCAACGTGGAGACCACAAGCCTTTCCGTGAGCCCATCTGATGCAGCCCAGGGGTCCGTGGACGCCCGCGACATCTACGTTACCCAGGCCATGTGGGCGTGGCAGCATGCCGCGGACGAGGAGTCAAAGCAGAAGGCCTGGAAGCGCCTGGTTGGCATCATGAAAGCCCAAGAGGCAGATGAGGTCCTCTTTGCCGGCATGGCTGCTGCCGCATGCGCGGTCGTGAACCCAAAGCACCTCGAGCTCATCCAATGCCAAAAGAGGCTTAGTTACGAGCCCATGGAGATGACCCAGATGGACTGCCACCACGAGCTGGCACATGCCGTGCACGAGCATTGCCCCGCCTCGGAGTACCACCAGTCTGCTGGCGGATGGAATGGCTTCAACATGAAATTTGCCAGGGTGCTCCTGAATCTCTGCGAGACCCACGGAATCCACGGAAAGTCGACAGCTCAGCTCGTGGACCTTGTCCACGAGCACTGCGCGAAGGCCGCGCTTGATCGGGCCGAGTTGCAGATCGTCGTGTAGAGAGGTTCTCGTGATGTTTCGAGCCGATTTTGGACCTATGTATTTCAATTTCGTGTCTAGGTAATTTGCAGCTGCGGCTGCTTTGCCGTCCGCCAAGCGATCCTTTGTTTGGCGGGTTGTTCAAGGCCTCAATTGCAGGCCGCACAATCTACCAGTTCCACGAGAGCAGCGTTGGGTGAATCGCGTGCACTTGGCATCGACCGCCCTTCTGCAAAAAAGAGCTCTGTCAAAGTTCTCGGAGTGCTAAGAGGCTGCTAGCCGCTAGCCTTAAAAGTCGGTGACATGCTCCCCAGGCGGCTGCCCTGGCTCTCCTTGCAGAGGCGCAGCACCGACAGACACAGAAGTAGATGGCATGGCTGGCCATGGCTGGATGTCCTCCCGGTGTCCCTGCCCGAGGTTCGTCACGCCAGGCCACCGACCAACGGCGTAGCTGATGATTGCAATGATCAAACGCGGCATGACTCGTCCACAAGCATGGTGAGCAGACTGAGCCATGCAGTGCATGCCTGGCTTCCATCGTGGTGCTTCCAGGGAGGAGTTCCATCTCGTGGTCCCCGTGGCTTCAGAAGCGGCAGAAATCTTCGCCAGATGTGGGGACCAGAGGAATCAGGTCCCAACTGCAGAATGGGGGCTCTGTCAGGGTCTTGCATCCAGAGAGGGCAAACTTTGCATCTTCGTGCATGTTTTTCCTGGTTCAGTCTGTCTTGACCAAAAGTTGTCGCGTACGATATCTGATATATGGCCATGCCATGCCATGTGTTGTCTTCCGCTTGACTGAGTACATGTCTTTCAACATTTGAACTCATGTACGCAGTAGGCAGCTGCCCTGCACTCGGCTGCCTCCGCTGCTTTGCAAGATTCTCAGACTCTCAGACCCAGAACAGTTTGCCGTGGCCTTTGTGCTGGTTCCTGGATGTCTGACCTTAGAAAGTCCGGATAGCAGCAGATGATGATAGCCTGTTCAGCTCTAGTCCACGACGTCATGCAACGCTTAGGGCTGCGGACCGCGCCACGGATGCACGACGTCTGGCAGCACAGGCGCAGGTAGCTGTGGAGAAGGGGAAGTGCCCAGGCGTTTAGGGAGTTGGGTCAGATGGCAGGACGTGCTCCGATCGCTGTTAGACCGGGCGCGCGAGGCACGGCCGGCTGAAATGTGCCCTGAGCCCCGTGCCCCGTGGATCCCCGTGGCAGGTTTCAGCTCGAGGCATCGTAGTTCAAGCAGAGATCGCTTTGGGCAACAACGAGCAGGCGCGGGGGTTTTTGCTGGCAGGCACTTGGCTTGCCTGTGTCTGCCGCGTGACTACCCGGTGACTGCTGTACCTTGTGATTCGTGGTTCGAGAGCAGTGGTTGCTTGGCATCCGCTCTACTGGATCTGGCTCGGGAGGCTCTGGAGATTGCGTCTGAGGGTCTCTTGGCGATGCAGCAGCAGGGAGACTATTTGTCCCTTGCAGAGGCACGCTGCAAATCCACATGTTGCGAAAATCTTGATGTTCACACGAAAGAACGGCATCGCTAATTACAAGCCTGTTTGCATTGCTGCTGTCCAAGCCGCCAGAACGAGATGTGCAGCATGTCACGAACATGAGAAATGACGGCAGCGAAAGAAGAGCATAGATGCGCCGAGCAGATGGGTCGAGCCGAGGCAAGCAACTTGGCAAGTCAGTTCAATCGTGTGCGACGGTACAGTTTCGAGGCCTTGGCAGGCGCCCTCCAGCCAACAGCCCCCGGATGAAATGCGACAACCCGAACTCAAGAATAGCATGCTCGTGCGGCTGCATATGACCATGAAGCCGTTTTGTCGGGAACAGCCACCAAACGAAGCCAAACAGCAAAAAGTCAACTTTGAACGCCTTGCAGCTCTTGCAGAGCAAGCTGAGTCGAGTCCATTTCAATCGCGAAAAATGGTGCTGGATTTGGGGTCCCGTTCACGTCGCACAGCGATTCAGGCACACAGGCACATCGCAGCAGCCCAGCTTGCCTCAAGCCTGCCCGAGGAGGCCAGGTCAGCAGGAGTTCGACGGGAACACTAGTGTCTAATGCTGCGCTTCATGGGCCTGGGCCAGAATCCCCTGCTGCTTTTGCAGTCTCGGCTGTCGAGGCTCGCCAGTCAGCCATGGCAGCGCGCGGAGCTTGGCTTGGCCGACGACCCCGTCCAGCCTAACGCTAACGCCAAGGCGAAACTCCTCCGAACGCTTGCTGGGCACGAGGAAGTGGGAGTGCAAGGCCCTGTGCAGAGATTGGCTCAAGGGTCCAGGGTTGCCGAATCTGATCTGCCCAGCACATCCCAGCACGAAGCACAGAGATGTCAGTGGGTCAGGGATTTCACGACCAATGCTTTTGCAGGCTGACGCCCTCGAGCTGTTGGCTGAGCGCGATCCTCAGCCTGTCATGTGGCTTGACAAATGCTTTGACCTTGTTTTCGGAGTTGCTGCGTCCGGAGCGTAGCAGAGCGTTCCAGCAAGGATTTGCCGCCAGACCAAAGACTTCCAGGCCTCCCGGTCGAACAGCCCGGGAATTAAGGCAGCTTCCATCTTCTTACGGGGGCGGTGTCGAGCACAAGTGCAGCGGCTGTCTGTTCAGACTTTCAATGTTCATCAAAGCACGAGCCATGACCAGTCATTCGTTCATTCATTCTTTCAACGCCTGTGACGGATGCGGATGCCGAGGCCATGACGCAAGCAGCCGAGGAGGGACACGACCGATTCCTGAAGCGCTGGTAACAACAAGAACACTACGGAAGTAAGAGCGAGACTATTCATCTGTATACACATGGTAGATCATAGTAGCGTACATGTCGTAGATTGTCGTAGTAGCCACAGCAGTAACAGTCGAAGTCGCAGCAGCCATAGGAGGATGCGTGGGCATAGACGTAGGAGTAAGGAGGAGGAGTCGTAGTAGTAGCAGCAGTAGTTGTTGAGAGAGACGAATGAAAAACCGTATACAAAGAAGAATAAGTCGTGAGACTGGCGAGAAGACAGTCAGACAAGAGTTTGTGCCCTAGTCATTCCAGCAATCAAGGAAACCTGATAAGCCAATAATGTCGAATATTACGAAGCGAACCTAAAACAATAAAACAATTCGAGTATGAGCGCTGCCAGTAAATGGCATCTTACGATTTTCGCAGAGGGCACGAATGTAATCACACATATCATGATGATGCTACCTGCGATGATCGTCACAGACTTGCTCACTAGCTATCACGAACGTAACGCTGCAGCAACTGGTGTCGTAAAGGATGAGTGAACACAAGCGTCAGAAGAGGAGTTGTGAATGCTGGTAGCATTGTCCTGCAAATTCAACGGCCTGCTTTCTGTATTTCCAGGAGCTTGCCGAGTGCTGTCGTGAAGCTGCGTGGCCTCGGCGTGAGGCAGTCTCCACTCCCTCTTCTTCCTGTCTCGCTGTGACCGTTCTTTCCCTCTCCCTTACTCTCTGTTTTATGATGTTCTTGTCCCTCTCTGCATCTCTCGATCTCTCTCGCTCTCGCTCTCCCTCTCCCTCTCCCTCTCGCTCTCCCTCTCCCTCTCGCTCTCGCTCTCGCTCTCGCTCTCGCTCTCGCTCTCTTGCTATCTTGCTCTCTTGCTCTCTTGCTCTCTCTCTCTCTCTCTCTCTCTCTGTAAACTGCAGCATCCTTGTTCTGGTCAGGCGCTGGCACTGCGCACTGTTACGCGTGGCAGGAAGCTCAACTTGAGCATCGTCCCAAACGCAGCTTCGTCGAGTGATGCAGCCTTGGCTGTGGTGAATATCGGTTAAATGTTAGGATTTAAGTGATTCTGATGTACTTTGAGTTTCCATTGCAGAGACCCTTGCAGGTCATTTCTCAGTAGGCTTTTCTTGATTGCCTTTGAAGGCCACTTGGCCATGCGCAAGCCTCGCAGCGCGCTGGAAGCAGCAGGGCGGGTGCTGATCTGAGATCAACTTGCCCCAGTGGATTCCGGCCCCCAATCAGAAGAGAAGTCTAAGTACTGCATGTGCTGCTCGACACCAGGCCATGACCCTGTTCCGCGAGACCGGCAACAGTTCAGCAGCCGATGAGATGCGACTTCTGTTTGCGAGGGTGTCCCGACTCATTGTATGCAATGGGATGTTAGCCCAAAAGTTCCTCGAGTGAACGGGTTCCACCAGCCACTTTCAGGCCACGGAGCTTCGAAACAGCATGCGCGACGCAGCTCGCAACGCGAGACAGGCCTCGCATGTTTGACACCGGTGTGTCCTCTGAAACCTTTAGCTTAGTCAGTCATCTGAGTGAACGGCAGTGGCTGTTCAGATTCTTAGGCTTTACGTGCGTTGGGCAGGCATGGCTTCTCTTCCGCGAAAGAGGTGCCCTGGATTAAGATCGACGAATCAAATTGCTAGAAGAGGCTGCGTACTGAAGCTCGAGTGGGATCTCATAGTGGCAAGATGCTGCAATGCATGACATGGAAAGGATGAAGCCGTTCTTGGTTTTGATCTCTGTGCAGAGTATGTGTCCTCGGGGCCCCTGCAGATTCAGAGTGCTGATATGAACTGATTAGTCGGTGCTTTGCACTCTTGTTTAAAAGTGAGAAGCAGACGAAATCGCTGCGTGACGTATCAGGAGACCCAAGTCTGCTCTTCCAGGCGGCCAAGAATTGCCCCGTCCCCGGAGCAGCCTTCTGACCCTTGATTCTGATAATGCTGCTAGGACGCTAGGACTGGAGCAAGACAAGACTTCTAGCAATGGCAATCAGCATATCCGTTTCATCGTAGTGGTGTTGCCTTGGCTGCATGACTCTTCAAGAGGAGAAGCCAGTCAGAGTTTTCAGGCCACGACGCTCACCACATGTTTGACGATGAGAATGTTCTCATTCTGGAGAAGGTAAAGTGAGTTGCTGCCAGGGTCGAGGCAAAAGAACTGCAGGGTGCAGGAACTCGGAGCTATTTTCTCAGTGCTAGAGCCGCGAGCTGGTCTGTGCGATGGCAAGCACTCATGCGTGCTGCAGTGCTTCGTGAACTGGGTCTCTGCTGACGGCTTCTGACAGATTGTGCAGAGCACAGACGCAGCTGGATCTGCGAAAATTGCGTTTGGCTGCCAGCCGCTTTGCATCATGAGCACTACAAGCCCGAGAGAGCAAGGAGAGGCAGGGAACTCGCTGTTAGCAGCTTTCCCAGCTAAGCGTTATATGGGAGTTGGAACTTGTATTCGAAGACCCTCCAAGACTTCAGCCTCAAGCCAAGCAGCACAACCGCCAGCTACTGCCACAACACACCGGCGCACAGATGGTCGTCTGAGGATGAGCTCCCCGCCTTTACAAGAGGCCGGACAAACACAACAAACCTGCGGCGTAGGTGTTGCCCAGCAGTACTGCACCCCTGGAAGGAGAAGGCCGTGAGCGAACCTGCTCGGAGCACAGTCGAGCATCTGCAAATTGCCAGAGCCCACAAGCAGCCGGGATCCAGGTCTGAGGCTGAGAGCTCCTGCTCCCAGGTCAGCGCTGCGGCGAAGGCAGACAAGGCACGGAGGGAAGCTCCGAAGAATCCACACTTGTGCTGCGTCAGGGTCGCACAGACCCTTTGTAGGGCGGGTGGTTTTACGTACTGTGGCACTGTCTTTAGCGCCATCATGGTCTATGTTTTTTTTCTCCGGGGCTTGTTATTCAATTCTTCGGCTACTTTCGGGCAAAGCCTATAATCAGTGTTTTTTTGTACTTGTTTGTTTCGGGGGGTTTCTTGTGTTTCTGCGAATAGTCAATCTGAAGAGCCCCCCCCGAATCCCAACCCTTCAAGCCTGAAGCCATGAAGCCTGAAAGCCCCGTAACCCTAAAATTATAGTACATACGTACATACGCCACAACTAAACCCTGAACCCCAAGCCCCCGACCCTGACCCAAGCCTCCAACCCTGGCCCTAACCTGTGCAAGAATCCTTAACCCCGAACTCTCAAACCATGCCCCTAAGCCGAACACCTATACTCAAAGTAATTACCCTCCATCCATGACCCCCAAGCCTGAAGCCCTCTCCTCAACCCCCCACCCCAAACCGGACCGCCAACCAAGGTCAAGGGGGTCAACGGGGTCAGGGGGTCACAGGCAACAGATTCTTCGGGATGCCAACTTTTGGTTGGGGGCCCACACTAAAGACAGTGCCACATTAGAGCTGAACAGGTGTGTCATCCGCGCATGTCCTTGCTCTCAGCAACTGTTTGAATATCAAGTCCTCCTTTGGTGGCCTTTGCGTCTCCCATCACTCGCCCTTCGCCCGCAAAGAGCTGCGGTATGCTTTCTTTGCATGACGGGATGACGGGTGCATCAGATCCCCTGGACTGGGACTCGCCCCGGTTAGCCTGGCAGCCTGCTCCATATCTGCGAAGATTGGGAGCAGGAGCCGCAAGCCCTTGCGATGAACTCAGGCCGAGCATGTCTCCTCCTGAGATTGCCACCATTGCCGAGAACGAGTCCGGCGCTGCCTTCGAGGCTTCCATGTTCTTTCGTTGCTGTCGGAAGGGAGCAGTACTGACTTGCATGGAGAGAGGTGCAGATCAAGAGCCCCGGTTCCGACAAGCTCCCTGGTCGTGAAAGATAAGCTGGAGGGTCCTTTTGCCTGGTCCCTGCATGTCACCTGCTGTGAGGCTGAAGACTGCCGCACGTCTCCGCTTGGAATCTTACGAGAAGAAGCCAACCACCCAACTGCCGAACCTCGGAAGTGACGGGGAACTATGAGGTCGAAATGGGGAGACGGAGATCCGAAGAGAGCGACTCATTAAGCCAGGGTACTCGCATTAGGCTTTGTTCAAGTACAACATGGTCCCGAGTCAGGCTGATTGCACCGCCCCGCACTGGCAAGCGCAGCGGCCAGTCTTCTCATTGCCTGGCTGGGGGGCTGAGCCAAGGACGCTTCTCGGTGCCCGCAGCCCTGTTCCTCTGCTCAAAGAGCAGCGTGCCGACAAGGCAAGGCAGCCAGGGATTTCTCTGCAGCGGTCATCTTGTTGTCGGTATGACAGCAAACAAATTTAGGCTTAGATATAGTCGCATCAGCAGATTTGAATTTAGGAAGGAGCGAGTCTCCTTGTGTCTCCTTTGCCCTCTGCTTGGCCGGACTCTGCCCTTTCCAACCAGGCTCGCCAAGCCAACGAGCAAAAGAAGGAAGCGGCTCAGCGCGTCCGTGATGAGTTCAAGCCTCCTGGCGCCAACTGTCCACATGCTGTTGTTGAGGATTGGAGTTTGAGATTTTTGTACCAAGCTGCACCGGGGCCGAGGACATCGGCTGAAGCAAAGCAGAAGACTCTCGAGCAACAGCTGGAGAAAGCCGGCGAAAATCGTGAAGGTGCACGCCTGTAGAGTGATTGTGTGGATTATGTGGATTCCTGAACATGAGGCGGACTGTGTCTGTGATCCCCGGCAAGTCTGTGCTTCTACTCTCGCTCATGCACGCAAACTTCACAACTTAATCTGCATCACAACTACGGCGAAGGAACGGAGCTGGTTTGCATCGTTCCTCACACCTTACAGAGCTTTGGCCCCCCATGGTCAGCATGTTAAATCATTTTCAGTTTAGAGGTGCCCTGGCGAGCATCAAGAAGAAAGCGGCCCAGCACATCGAGAAGGTTGGCACAAAAAAGGAAGCTGAGACTTCTTAGAGGCAGCATCACTTTCACCTGAAACGGATCGCCTGCGCAGGTGATCGAGGTCAAGGACACGTCAAAGCAGAAAGGCCTTGGGCCTTGAGCCCATGCTTCGCATGTAGTGTCAGTCAGGAGTTTGATTCGACATGACTCGTTTATGCCAAGACCAGAAGGGGTCGTTGTCACAAGTTCCAAGGTTGTCGCAGCCACACAAACAGCACTCAGCCGAACTTTCCATCACCACTTCAACACTTCTGAGTTGATCTGTGCTGCTTTGTGAGAGCCTTGTAATCTTCTCAGATCTCCTGCAATCCGCAGAATGACTGTTCCAGTTGCTCGGTTGGAGGAAATGCGAACGAAGTGCCTCATGCCTTCAAAAAACTCACGCTTACTCGCATCTGAAGAATCATGATGGCCGAGCTTTCCCTACAAGGCGAGATGACTGCGGAGGAGGCCCGCGAGCGCTTACAGCAGGCTCTGCTGAAGAAGGCCGCTCAGCCCACTTGTGTATACTGTGCCGGTCCGGGTTTGGTTTAAGAGCTAAACAGGTAGAAGCTTACGAAAGCTATGGCCTGCAGTGCAAGCAAGACAATCACAGTACCATTCTCCCTGACCCCAAACCTGAAGAAGAAACGTGAAAGCAAGTCATACTACGCCCATCTTCTAACTGTGTGGCTTCCACTTCAAAGCAACGGCATTGGCAGTCTGACCTCCGCGTTGAGAAGATGAAGGAGATTTCGGCCAAGGCTACCAAGCACAATGAGGCTGTGGCAGACAAGGCATCGCATGAAGCGGTTTCAGATGTAAAGGTGAGACACGGAGAGGGAGAGAGGAGGGGTCGAACAGGGTTCGCTGGATTGCTTGAAATAAATGTCGGGGGCAGCACCGACTTTCGGGTGAGCAATGCCTCAGCAATAAAGTGGGGAAGGGAAAGGGACTGGAGTCGAGAGCTTGCGTAACTTAGGGCAGGTGGGGGGCCTGCCCACCCCTCCAACCACAAAAGCCGAGTGTTCCTTCCACGAGAACAGCAGGCCATGGCCAGGGTCAAGTTGAATGCGCCCCGACCTCCCTGCCAAGAGTAGCAGCGTAAGCAAGGCCCCCCGGGACAGAATGATGTAAGTGCGATGTGTTTTGGTTTGGAAAGATGCTCTGCCCCGACCACAGCCTGACAGAGAGAGGGAGAGAGGGAGAGAGAGAGGGAGATAGTGTCGGGAGATAGTGTCGAGTTCGCACACAAGCTTTCTAGACGTGCTGCTGACAGAGGTGCTGCAGCACAAGGAGGCCGGCACACATCGTGTGATTTGAGGATCACACCTGGGATGGAAGCACCACTCGCTTCCATTTGTTGTTCAGGCCAAGGAAGGAGCATTGGAGGAGAGCTCAGCTACAGCAGGTTCGTGGCAGGTTAGTGTTGGCTTGCGGAGCGTTCTTGAGCACCCAGCTGGGCACGACAAATCTGGTGCTGTGGTGGGACTCTGTATATAAGGGGAATGCCATGCTTCAACTCGTTTAGGAGCTGCGCAAGAAGACACCCGACGAGCGCTTGATGGACATGAGCCGCCGGGTCTAAACGCATCGCAAGTTGACGGCGGTACATCCTACAGTCCTACAGCCTGCCTCGGGCCTCGGGTATCTGGTCCGATTTCGTATCCCAGGTCTGCGCCTCTACGAGTTGGACACCCAGGGCCCAGGGCTTTGGAAGAGTTAAGGACAGCGAGCTGAGCCTTTCACCGAGGCGTCACTTTGTGGCCCACACCGTGCCTTCTCCTGCAGTTGGGGTGGTCTCATAGAAGCCGAAGTGCAATCTTCGAAGTAGAGTGACCCGAGGAGTGAACGATCCTTATTGCAAAGACTGAATGACAAGGCTCAGAGTCATGAGCGGTCGGAGGGTGGGCACCTTAAACGATGGGGGTTACAGCTCTGGTAAATTCGTTCTTTTAATGATTCGTGTTACGAGTAGCTTTCAGCTCTCCTTTTGTTAGTGCCCGCAAAACAACGCCAATGCAGCTGCATGAGAATTCAAATTTTGGTCGTTCAGGAGAAACGAGCAGTTTCTATCGGGGTTGTGCCAAAATGCCATTGAAGAATGGTACGATCACGCGCATTTCATGTCGCAAGGTCCCCAATCAGTCGCAGCAGAACCCCGGCAGGTAGGAGGTTGATGCAACTGCGCTGGAGAAACTTACAGCTCAGTTGGTCTGGTTGGGGGTGCCATTCGATCGAGCATTGGAAAAGAATGGTTCCCCCTACCGGCCGCATCTCAACATCAAAAGAACCCAATGTACCCATACGCCACTTTAAAGGCATGCTTTAGAAGTGCAAGTGTCCAGAGTGCCTCTGCGGGTTCGGGCTTCAAGAAGGAGGGCTACCCGAGTGAGCAGCTGAGAAATGCTTGTTGCCCAGTTACGACGCAGAGGCCTAGTGTTTGAACTTGCCACAATAGTCGCAACAGTTGTGTCACTGTGGCTGGCATCTCTGTGCCGCAACACCGAACCCGGAGAAATAATTGTCCAGTGTTGCAGCAAACAGATGGCTTTGCCCAGGAGTGCTTCATCAGATCCTTGAAAGTCGCGCGAATCCGGTTCATTTGCCTTGTGCTTTGTAGAACCAGCTCAACTGCGCCTGAGCAGCCTCGCAGCTCAGCGAGATGTCTCCCAGTTGGTTCGTCCTCAACTTATTGATGCTTGGGCATCCGTCCGTCTTCCCTCAAAGCATTGAGCTGAAGCGCGAGAAAAGAACTTGTTTTGGGGCAGAGGATTCGCAATCCCTGCAATGCTTTCTGCAATCCGGACGCTCGGCTTTGACACACCGGAGGCCAGGCGACGCAGCTTTGATCCCCGCGGTCCGGCAAAGCTGGCAAACTTGCAGCACATCTTGTGTTCCTTTCCGCTGCTTACAGCTCGCAGTCTCGTCTTAAGAACTTGAGAGTCAGCGGCTTTGGTAGGACCCCTCTAGTCTTTCCGACCAGAGAACATCAGCTGCAGCGTCCACGCCAGGAGGATTCAACTCCTGCCCATGCTCAGCTCAAGCTTCATGTTGTACAGCTGGAGGACTTTCACGTGTTGGCTCGGTGCAGACTTTGATTGAGAGACCCCGACGTGACGCGTCGGAATCCCTCTAAGAACTGACTCTGACTCTGTGTGGAGCGATGCTGTCAATACTGATACCTTGATGTCTGGAAAACACTTGGCAGGAGGTCGTGAGCCAAGTGCATGTCTGGACCTCGAAAGTGGAGGCGGGGAACTTTCTCTTGACAGCTCCTGCCAGCAGCGTCTTGCTCCCTCCCACTCTTTCTATCAGTCCCTCCCACTGCCTCTCTGCCGTTCTCGGTTCACCGGTGTCCATGAATCCACTTGGGTGCACGCACGACGTTGCACTGTTCTTGTTTCTTTGAGGCTGATGTTCTGAGCCTGAACAAGCGGAAGGAGGAGCTGGAGCGCCAAAACGAGGAGAAGCTGCCGAAGAGCATGTGGTCATGTGGGCGCTTTGAGCATTCTCCAGGGCTGGGATGTCTGCAGGCCCTTGCGCAGCGCCCGGAGCTGGAGAAGCGCGTGAAAGAGTTGCAGGCGCTGACTTTCCCTTGCCCTCGATTTGTCGCATCCTGGCACGGGGTTTGCTCAGGCCGAAGTCCAGCAGCTGCACCAAAGAACGCAGGAGTTGGAGAAAGAGAAGGAGGCCGCGAAAGCGAAGTAACTCGCGAAGGTCCACCCCCACAACAAAAGGGGGAGCATGGGGAGCTTTGGTGTTATTGCTTTAGGGGCGATGAACTCAGTATCACCATCACGACTGCCATGACTACCTCTGCTGCTGCTGCTCCTTCTCCTACTGCCGGTGCTGCTGTGCCAGTATATGCTACTACTAGTACTACGACGACGACAACGACTTCGACGCCGACGTTGACCACGACTGTCAGACAACGAGGAGCACCATCCACCACTGTTACCACCAGCAGCAGCACCTGCATTTACACACCTCTCTAACGCCATTGTTCCTACGACGAACTTAGCTGAGACTCTTGAGACGTATTTTCTGCAGGCCGTGGCCTCGGAGCGCCAGCGCCTGGAAGACCAACTCACCGAGAGCCAAGCGAGACTCCCAGGGCAAGTCGGCTGTGTCCGTTAAATTAGAAAAGGGATAGCGATGTTTGAGATGGGAACGCCAAAGCAGCCTCAGGCAAATTGCACTCGACTGGAGGACCGGAGAGGGATGCAAAAGCGAGCTTGCAACTGATGGCCTTTTGAAATTGTCAGAGTTCGCAGTGCTGCAAGCAAGCACCAGCAATGCAAGCTCAAAGGAAGAGTGCAGACAGCACGCGGCGGAGAGAGAAAGAAGGGCGGAGCTGGAGAACCAGCAGGCTGTGGTGTCCGGCCATGTGATAAGAAGCTTGTGCTGCCTTTTCCAGACGTGTTTCAAAGGCGGATGTGGCCCGCTCCTTCGCAGAGCTGCAGGCTTGTCGCTTGCGTGGCTTGCCTGGACACTCGAAGTCCCTTTGCCGCCTCTTGGACTCGCAAGGCTGTCGTGGCTCAGCTCTTGCCATGGCTTGGGGAGGCCCAGAACGCAGTCTGCCGCAGTTGCCAAGGATGATGTTGTGATTGCGCACCCTTGTGCCCAGCTCGACACGCAGCGCAGTCGCCTTCTGGAGGAGAAGGGGCACGCGGAGGCCGCGAATCACGGCAAGGAATAGTCCTAGTCTGGCGTGGTAGCTATGGGCAGGCCATGGCGACCTCCCTTCGCTCTGAGCTGCAGAGATGGCGCATGTTGTGGGGCTCTGCTGCAGCCTCAGCATTCACAGTCACCAAACCTGAATAACAGAAGTGGAGAATCCAGTTGTTTCAGGTGCCGAGCACGGCTGTGAACGACGCAGTTTTCAGCTTGGATCAAGTGGCAGATGCACATCCATCTCAAAATCTCACTTTCCTGAGATCTTCCGACAGATCGTCCTCTGCTGATAGGCTTCACGGCCGTCCTCCGCTGGGCGCATGGCCCCGCCCGCCCGTGCTAGTCGGCGGGGTCCAGGCAGGACGTGTTTTGTCTTTCTGCGTAAATATCCCTTGGTCATGCTTGGTGTATGCTGAGATCTGGAGGAAGGTCTCGAGCTCGAATCCTACATGTGCTGGCAGGCAACCAGCGCAGGGCAGCATCCGCCGCTGGTGAGAAGCGCGGCGATACCTGGAACCGACGACCGAGCCCTTGTCGACTAAGGCCCTGACGAACAGCAGAGGTTGCGATGTTACTATTTCTTGACATCGTCGGCATTTGGTCCAACGCCAGTGCATGTCGTGCGATTCACTTGGCTCAGACGCACGGCCAGCCCTGACCCATGCGCGGCACCTGTTACACGTGTAGCCACCCCAGAAACGCTTACTTCGCTATAGCACCCTGGTGGGCCGAACGCTGCCCAATCCCAACACGGGTATGCGGAAGGGCAAAGCGGACAAGAAGCCGAGTGCAGCAAGCAGTGTCACTTGCATGACTTTAACAAGTCATCTCTGGGGTGACAGCTGACAAAGCCTCCCCCGAATCTTCGAACAGCGATCAAGGGGGGGAACGGAAAGGAAAGGGCAACGCCAGCATGAAGCCGGCGACCGGGCGGGAAGGGAAGTTACGATGGAATTACTCCCGGACTGTAGCAACTGTTAGAGAGACAGATGACAGATGCGCTTACACCTGTTTCACCAGTATCATTGGGGGTGGCCGTGAGAGCTGCAGCTCCCATATCGTGCTTGTATGACGTTGTTCGGGGCCCGTGTCAGCTGGCACGACGGAATCATTGCTGCAGCCACGGCTCTTGAAGAGGAGAAGGTGTGACAAAGCCTCCCCCCACCCGAATGGTTCCAAATCATCCGCCGAGCGTTTGGAAATCGTGCTTTCAAGGGACGAGACCCTGCTGGAATGTGTTTCAGGATGCCTCAACGACCCAATGAATCCGGTCCTTCAGCAGTCGCAAGAGAGGCTCTCGCCCGAGCGCCCAGACTGGGCCGTCACGTGGCCGCCGAACAAGGTGCCATGTCGGTCACATCCGTTGATGCAGCGGTATTCCGAAAGAGCAAGAGTGATATGCTGTGATGATGCACAGTCCTATCATAGCGGATATTCGCGGATGTTGATTTGAAGCCGGATGTTGCCACGGGGATATATAGGATTGCGGATTTTCACAGGCCGGCAGAGTGTTCACTTTGAGCCTGATTGCACCCAGGAAGGCGCTGCAACACCAGGCGCACCCGTGGAAATGCGAAAGCTGGAGCCGGACATGACACAGACATGTTGGCGGCAAAGGACACGTTAGAGGTGTCGCTGATGTGCCTCGGGAGGTGCGAGTGAGGTGCTTGCAGCCCTCAGTGCCGAGCTGGCCAAAGCAGCTAAGGCCTGTGTGCCTTCTAAGCTGGGTAAACCAAAGCATGCGAGGTGTTTTTTACGGTAGCACTTGAGCGCTAACGGGCGGAAGCTTAAGTCTGACACATACGTGAGAATAATGCCATGAGGATGTATCGCAGCAAGGGAGTCGCCAGTGATTCCTTCCTCTCAGTGTTATACGTATGCAAGGAGTTGAGTGGCGTGGAGTGTCACTGATCCGGAATCCGAGCTCCGAATGGACGCGGAAGGTAGCAGGTCTACAGAGGCTGTAGGTGGTGCCTCTGATCTGCTTGCTATAATTGTTGAAGCAGGCAGCACCTCCTGCCGTGGGCAGCAAGGGCACCCGGAGGGACCTCCGGGCTTGCTTCCTTCTTGGATGCAGTTAAGAGTCTTGGAGAAGGTGTTGCAAAGGTGGATGCGACAAGACGGGAGGACAGAAACATTGACTGCTCTTGGTTCTGAGCTTCTGACAGTAGGTTCTGGCACTGAACTATGTTCACTATGCCCCAGTTCACGTGTGCGCTCTAGCCGCTTTTCATTCATCATTCATTTGTCCGACCAAGGCGCTGCAGCCTCCGTGCAGAAGCAGTTCGCGCTCCAGCTGCAGGAGCTCCTCGCACCGATGGCAACCAAGGGCTCAGGCCTGGGCAATGAGACGTTCTGCCTCAGACAACTGCCTTGTCAGAAAGCGTTCTCTAAGAAACATGGTACCATTTTGCAACGCAGTGTGGTGGTCCTTTCCGTGTTCGGGCTTGGCGCGCGCAAAATTAAATTACACGACAGAGTGGACCACAGTGCAACACAAGAAGCTTAATCGCGGCTCAACGTTGGACTTCTCTGGAAACCAGTCAGTCTGCCGAGTTTGGCTTCTGATAAATTGACATTCTGGCATGCTTGCTCCACATCTTCTGTTCCCCAGCATATCGCATGGTAACAGGCATAGTCCCACCGAGAAGTCTTTCTGTGACAAGGGTGGGTGTAAAGAGTAAAGAGTGTAGCAGTCAGCCAGCATCTCCATAGGCTGCAGTCTCTTCAGCTTCCCCCCAAACCAGGTGCCGTTCCCAAGGCCGCAGCAAAGGCTTGGGCCCTGGCGGTTGCAGATTTTACACAGTATCCAGGACGGGTCAGACATGCAGAAGAACTGTACTATATACACATGTATACACACTGTAAACCGTGACTGGAGATTGCGGCATCGCACTGTGCTTCTTGCGAAGCACTGCCCAGGCGCCAGTGTCCGAGCCTGTGGCAGCGAACGTTGCAGCGCAGCCGTCTTCACCAACAGGCGCGAGCCGGCCTTCGACGCCCTTTCGAAGTGCAATCGCAAGGACGCATGCTGATTTGATACTAGTACCAAGTCGAGCTGCATGTCTCAGTTCTGTCCTTGTCCAGCGACAAGGCCAATCCCAATTCTTCCGATCTCCGTTCTGCAGGCGGCACAGAGTCAGCTCCGGTGCGTGCAGCTTCGTAAGGTCCGGCGCATCAGATCTTCAGACACGAACCACTCGAGCCGTGGCCAGTTTGCGTCATGGAGCAGAATCCTGTGTTTGGCCAAGGTGTTCTCTCTCAGTTTGAGCAAAGGCCCGGCAACTGAGAGAAAGGTTTCGACTGTTTGTGGTTAAAAAAAGAGCTCGACTCCTAAGCAAGAGCAGAAATCAGTCGCTGGCCATGTGTAGAATTACGTAGCAGTACTGCAGAAGCAAGCGGCAAGGGCGGCGGCGGACGAAGTTGCAACAGTTAAAGGAGGTGCTAGCTAGGTCATTGGTGGGCAGCTTCAGTAGCACCGTGGCGGTTTTGCATGGTTCTGCACTGAAAGAGACCCCAAGGCCCGAGAATGGCACCGGACAAGGCATTGTGGCTGTTCTCCTATGCGGCCCCCGCTTGCCATTCGCTCCAGTTTGCTGGTTGGCCCCAGCCAATGTCACAGCAGCCAGACCTACACCGCCAGCAAAAAGATTCGGCAGTCCCTCAAATCCAAGGCTAACTCGTTTGCGAGTCCTCACAGGTTGGTCGTGGGTCTGCTGATGTCTTACATTATAAACTCTGTCAGGCTGCCAGTCTTGAAGCTGCTTCAAGATCCGAAGACAGACAGAGCCATTCACAACTGAGCTCAAAACTGGCCCTGGCATTGGCCGTGCAGGGAACGAGTGCAGAACGCTCTTCTAACGGAGCTCCATGGCTTGGGCCCATGCGGAATTAGCAGTGGATACTCCTGCCAGCTGCTGTGGTATTACGCGAAATTCGAACAAGAACAGGCAGTTTCGTCATCCAATGTTTATTCGTGTTTCCCGAAAAACTCCGCCGCATCACGTGATTGTGTGTAGGATGGTTTGTTGCGGACAAAAGACGAGCTGGTACTCAAGCAGGTGGTGTCAGCACCAGACTGACGTGGCAAGGCAGAGCATCCCAGGTTTCACCAGCTCCAGTCGAGAAATATCCTAAGCTCCAAACCCCCAAGCCCTAAACTTGAACTAGCTGTTGAATGCTGTTGACAGAACTTGGAGCTGTTAAATTCGTTGCAGGAGTTGCGAGGGCTCGCGGCCACGGCTCGGAAACATATGAACCAAAACAAGCACAAGACTGCCGCGCACCACCTCGCCCGACAATCTGCCAAGCTTTTGAAATCTTGCAAGCTAAACTCCAACGATGAAGCAAGTTCCGAAGCATGGCGAAAAAGAGGCATCGAATGCTACAACTACTGACAGCTTTTTATGTTAAAGTCGGACCTCGTAGCTGTTTCCGATACACGTCAAGTTCAGTTGGACAGCTTATCCAGTGCCGTATTTGGGAAAGTGTTTGCCTGGGCAGCAGCAGGTTGAAACGGCGTATTTGGACAGCAAGTCGATGATCTGCATGCGCCAACGCTTGTGTTTCCAGCACCTGCAGTGTGTGGATGAACATTGTATGCTTGTCAATGAGCTTCAGGGCTCAGGCATGCGACCTGCAAACCCTATGCAAGCGCCAGCTCTTGTGGCCGCCTGGCAGCTAGATGGAGCTAGAATCGGAAAGCCAATACATGTCACTGAATGTCACTGACAGTTCTAGCACAGCGCTTCGATCATGGCTCTTGCTTTGGCTGAACAGGCCGCATCGTATTTTCTGCGTCAGGGGGAGTGAGAACCAATGCGGAGTTTGTTGTCTTTGCATGCGTCCACTGTTGCGAGGAAGCGCGGCCGCACAGAATCAACCCTGTCAAAGAAGCAGTGCTGACTGATCTCGTGATTTTGCGACTTGATTTCGGTCAGGCCGGCGTGGAGCCACAGCTGGCCATGAAGCCGACATCTGAAGTTGTAATCATTCTACCAGTGGGAGCCTGCAGCAGAAAGCCTTGCTCCGTCCTTGCTTCGCACGCCATGCTTTGGCATTTCTTTGTTCCTGTTGCGTATACCTATCCGAAGCCTCCATGTTGCTGTGCTCTCTGCAGAATACATGTCTAGTCTAGGGCCACAAGACAGACCCTTCGCGGATTGACACGAGGTTGGGGCCTTTCTCTTGCTTCTGCTTATGCGTGGAGCGAGGATCCCTTGTTCCGTCCTCAGTGCTAAACAGTGCTCGACTTCACACACTGCATGATGTCGATATATGATAGGTGCCTAGGTGCATGTGAGATAACAGCCTCATCGCCTGACCGCTCTCGCAGTGAACAGATCAGGACGCGGGGGCTGCGATGCTTTTGGCACAAGCTGGTGTGCGACTCCCAGGTCCCAGATGACTGGATCATGGGGTTCGAAGCGCCACCTTAGGATGTAGGCATCCACGCGGTGCCGTCTCTTTACAGAAGCTTTGTAACACGCTGCAAGGTCAGAGGCGAGATGGAAGGCCGGTCGTGCCTGCGAGAGTGCAAACGATATGCGGGTACTGCACGCGTTAGGTGTTCAACAACTAACTATAAACTGATTTCTGTGACCAGCTGGTTACCTTAACTGATGAGTTTATGGATCAACTTGCTGATTAATGACATGCCAAGCTTCTTAGCTCACTGAACCGCTCAGTCACTCTAACAATTAGATATCTCGTCAATTGGCCAATGGGCTTTGCAATGCACATGTCGCAAAATCAAGTAGTCTGTCTGACTGACTGACTGTCTGACTGACTGACGGACGGACTGACTGACTGACTGAATGTCAGCCCAAGTAACAACTCAACTAACCAGATATTCAGCTAGCTGTGTAGCAGTGTAGCGATTAGTTCATCAACTAGTTGATGAAGTACTGAATCACATATTTCATTCAATACACAGTCGGTCATTGACTACGTGAGTAAAGACACATCAGGACAGTTAGTAAATAAACTCGTTACTGATCTCGTGAGAGGTTTAATTAGTGGTAACCAATGAATGGAATCACTCGTTGGTTAATGCATTCAGCTTTTAGCCAACTAACCAATCAATGACTTAGCTCGTTCGTGCGTTCGTGCGTCCATCCGTCCGTTTATTCTGTGGTGAGTCATGTCAAAGTAGACAATGTAGACGTCCAACAAGTAATTCGCACGATGGGATGTGCTAGCACATGTACTGACAACGACGACGGCGCAGGAAACCATGGTGGTTTAGATCCTGCAGATGCTGATGCAGAGGCTGAACCTGTCCTTCTGGCACCACACCTTGTGTTATGTTCCACTTGTAACTCGAAAAGTTTGAATCTGGTCATCCGGCCACGTCGCAGAGGAACATGCTGGAGTAAGTTTTTAGTAGAGGTGCGGTATTTTCAGCTCTGTGCCGGCCGGAAGGAGTTCAACCACTACGACTACTATCCGCCTGCCCCAGTGCAGGAGGGCCACAGTGCCATCTTTGCAGCTATCTTAGTGCCAGGCACTTCGTGGCAGCGATCTGAGTGCCAGGAACTTCGAAGATGACGTGTTATGCTAGGGCTTGGGGTCTTGGGTTCCAGGCTTTAGATCACTACTTGGCATGCCTCTTGGGTATGATTCGATGGCTCTATAGTGCGTATCCCGGTGCTGACCTGGAAACCAACCGCTGCATCTGCGCAGGATGATGCGAGCGATCAGGAACCACTGCTGTTAGAGGCCCTGCTGTTTCGAAGTTTGCAACGTTAGATTATCGTAGTGGTAATAATTTCCCCTTCTTGTGGCTCCCGTATAGATTTGTATATCACACGCCATCAAGCAGTAGTCAAAGTCGATTCCTGGGGGCTGGCGGCCTCCCGAAACTTTTGGCAGCCCGGCTCAAGAAGTAGCACTCAGGCCATGTGCGAAGCACAGGAAACTGTACCGTGGGAGAGTGCTGTGTAAGCGGATCTCGATTCCAAAGTACATGCTTGCGGCGTAGTCACGTCATGGTCGTATTCTGAGCATCCGTCGGATGCCCGTTCTCGCTTGCTGGGAATGTAACATATGATGTTCGTAGTCTTCAGATTATTGCTACGGTGTTCCGCTTTTCGTCAACAATGGGCAGTGGCCATCACTTCAATCGTGACTAAACTGTTACTACTATTGTCATTTTTGTCATTTGAATGATGCTCGTTTTTTCATCACTTGCCAGGCAGACGCAAACCCATCGAGCCGAACGAGAAACGGAGCCGAGGCCCGGCTGAAAGGGTATCCTCGATATATATATATATAATATATATATATATATATATATATTCAGTACCTCATTGTGTACCGTGACAGTGGCAGATCCGGCTGTTTCACACGAACCAGTTCATCCGGAAATCGCACATCTCCCCCTTAGACATGGAAAACAAACCTTTTATAGGGTTTAGGGTTTAGTTTAAACACAGAAGAACAAACTTTCGGGTAGGCGCAAGTTAGTTTAGACATGGAAAACAAACCTTTTATCGGGTTTAGGGTTTAGTTTAAACACAGAACAAACTTTCGGAGTCCGGGTAGGCGCAAGTTAGTTTAGACTTGGAAAACAAACCTTTTATAGGGTTTAGGGTTTAGTTTAAACACAGAAGAACAAACTTTCGGGTAGGCGCAAGTTAGTTTAGACATGGAAAACAAACCTTTTATAGGGTTTAGGGTTTAGTTTAAACACAGAAGAACAAACCTTCGGGTAGGCGCAAGTTACTTTAGACATGGAAAACAAACCTTTTCTCGGGTTTAGGGTTTAGTTTAAACACAGAAGAACAAACTTTCGGAGTCCGGGTAGGCGCAAGTTAGTTCAGACATGGAAAGCAAACCTTTTATAGGGTTTAGGGTTTGGTTTAAACACAGAAGAACAAACTTTTGGGTAGGCGCAAGTTAGTTTAGACATGGAAAACAAACCTTTTCTAGGGTTCAGGGTTTAGTTTAAACACAGAAGAACAAACTTTCGGAGTCCGGGTAGGCGCAAGTTACTTTAGACATGGAAAACAAACCTTTTCTCGGGTTTAGGGTTTAGTTTAAACACAGAAGAACAAACTTTCGGGTAGGCGCAAGTTAGTTTAGACATGGAAAACAAACCTTTTATAGGGTTTAGGGTTTAGTTTAAACACAGAAGAACAAACTTTCGGAGTCCGGGTAGGCGCAAGTTAGTCTAGACATGGAAAACAAACCTTTTATAGGGTTTAGGGTTTAGTTTAAACACAGAAGAACAAACTTTCGGGTAGGCGCAAGTTAGTTTAGACATGGAAAACAAGCCTTTTGTAGGGTTTAGGGTTTAGTTTAAACACAGAAGAACAAACTTTCGGAGTCCGGGTAGGCGCAAGTTAGTTTAGACATGGAAAACAAACCGTAGGAAAATCAAACCCCCATGCACCCACGCGCCGCCCCCTAGCGTCACTTAAACAAACGAACTTCTCCCATCGGAGTTTGTTTCTCCCCGCTGAAACAAACTCCCTCCCCCAGAGGTTGTTTTTTGTAGGAAAAACAAACTCCCCAGCACCCCCCCCTTCGGAGTTTGTTTTCCTTCTGAAAACAAACGCCTCCCCCCAGAGTTTGTTTCTGTAGGAGAAACAAGCTCCTGCACCCAGAGTTAGTTTCTTCTCGAAGAAACAAACCCCGGCCGAGCGAGTCAGTTAGTTTCTCCCCCCCCACCTCCCCCCCCAGAACCCTTCCACCGAGGCATATTAGTTAGTTTCTTTCAGAAAAACAAACTCCATCCCGACGAGTTAGTTGGTTTAATAGTTTAAACCCTGGAAATAAACTTCTTGCTAAAGTTTGTTTCTCTTAGAATAAACTAACTAGCCTCCGCCACTTGTCCTCCCCCTGACTCCTCATGCCAACACAAACATGCCAAACCAGTGATGGTAAGCTTGCGCAATCAACCGCGTTTTTGCTAACCCCCCCCCCCCCCCCCCCAAGTGCCCACCGTCTCTCAAAATCGCACCAATTGCCAAGACAGGCAAACAATGGCACCTCATATTAAGATGCTCATGCGATCTTGGTTGCCAGTGCGTACACATGCTGGCTGTCGTTCCAGAAACACTGCCAGGCACCTTCTGATGGTCCGCTCTCGAGATAACTTTCCTAGATGCAACACGCGTCTGGGTATCAAAAGCACCACAGCCGGGGGCGTGTGCATCAAGGCGTCAGTCGCATTCCGAGTCTTAACTGAGATGTGGGCAGTTACTGAATGTTGCTTCACCTATTGGCAAGCATGTTTCAATAGGGTATGTACTAGTGAAGACGGATGATTCACACTGACACACGGGACTTCCAGCAGCACGCTTTTGCCGACCATGGCTTTTGACATGAGAATTTCCATGAAGCCTCTCCAGGGATCATGTTGCTCGTAGAGAGTCAGGTTCGATCACGCAAGCCCCGCATGTGGTTCGTCGATACTACTATTCAGGAATGAATGCAGTCCGCAGGGATCTGAATATCATTTGGACTTGCCGAGCCGCGGTAATATGCAGATGTCGCATGCAGCCTTGAGTCGTCGTGCGGAAGTCGAGCCTAGCTGAAGTAGCTCAAGTGTGGGATATTAAAGCACGGCCTTACTTGATGTGACTGCAAGTCTCCCACACACCGAACAGGAGTCCTGCGCCTTCGTCTCTCTTGGTTCTGTGTATGCCACTGGCCGTTCGAGGATAGATTCCAGTGCCACACTTTATCGAGGCCAAAGTATGTTAATGAACAGCAGCTTTTCTTGGCTCGTGACCGGTGTGCCGAGCATGGCGGTCCCGGAGCCTATGCGCGATGGCCAGATTGTCGACGGAAGCTTTGCTCTGCAGTTAAGGCCTGCTGCAGCAATGCCGGAGCATGGCAGCCGGCATGGCAGAGCATAGAACGATCTCAGACCTTATTCGACAAGCAGAACATGTTGTTGCGGTCCGCTCCCGGACGAAGTCCCAGTTCTTGCGTCCTTACCTCGGTGGATGCCTCAGCAGGAACTCAACTTGCATCAGTGGACTGAAGTCCGCTTTATGTAGAAGTTGCTGCTGCTTGAAGCCTTGTATTTTGCATTCGGCTGCTGCTTGTCACGCTTTCTGGTCCGCAGCCAAGGAAAAGTCCAGCTCTCGACAGCATTGTGGGACACGTACCTCGAAATGCCACCGCCACAAGATGCCAAGGAGGCAGAGCCATATACTTTCATCTAGTCTTCGTTGCAGATGGCTTTCTTCGAACTGTGTGCCGTGGTGTTCAATGGCTTCGGCAGGTGGACCCGAGGGATGCGAACACACCCGACAAGTGGATCTGCAGGTGCACGAGGGTCACTGTTAAGATTTGGCGGGGATAGGGGCTTGATGCGGTCTTGTAGTTGCAGTTGTATCAGCACTAGACTCACTAACGCAAGCTCCCTCAGGGATTTCGTTTGAGGCCCAGCTTTACTGATCAGCAATACATTGGCGGCCTAATGGGCCTAATCCTCAGCAGGAGCTGGGTTTGATGCTGGCTCCCACCAGGTGTGTTTAGAAGCATGACATTTGAGGGGCGCTTCCTTTCCACTTCATCTTGAGTCTTCCACTTGTTGAGCTTCTGGCGGGGGCGCAAGTGTCGGCATAGCTTTGGTGAGCTGTGCTCCTGCGGCATTGCTTTTGTGTCAACGACTTGAAGTGCTGCACATGCAATATTTTTCGGGGGTGGTCGGCGTGGTGTGGGGAACAAGCAAAGCTCACTACGACAGATGCCTTCGATTCGACCTGAGGCATCCGGCGATGCAGCGAAACACGGGCATGCACCCCTTCAACGCCGAGCCGCCTATGCAGAAGCTCCAGGACTTTGACTCAGAAAGCTGGCACGGCAATGTGTCCGCTTGAGTTTCTGCACAGGATGCCGGGTGGATCACTCCTGCCTCCTTGCTTGTGGTTCGTACCTTGCATGCAGAGACAGCGCAGAGACCCGATTTGGATCGCACACGAATTGCACAGTCCCGCGAAGTTGCCGAGGCCAGCATGGAGCTGTGCCCCAGTTGAAGTGGTCCGAACACAAGCTGAAGATCGGAGGACACCGGTCAGCCAATCTTCAATTCATGTTGACGCGGGCTGAAGTCTTTCGTTGATTTAGGAGGCGGTCTGTTCAGCTCTTGCACTGACTGCAACGCAGGAGTTCCCAAGCCATGCGAGCTTAGCATGGATCAGATTGCTTCTGGCGACTTCGGCTCCGTTGTGTCCTTCCCTGTCACCTTCATCTGTGCCGGCAATCGCCGAAAGGAACAAAACATGACCAAAAAGACAGCCTCTTGTCCAATGACTTTGTGTAGTTTACTTTTTCCGTGGTAGCTAGACTCAGCTAGACGTCGTCCCAGCAGTGGCCAAGCAGTGACGAAAGCTAGCTCCTTGGAGCTTGCGGGAGTTGTTGTTTACATAGGTCTTTCTTGGACAACTTAGCAAGGAGGGGCCCTTTTGTTCGCTCTTGTTCGATATATTAATGACTTTGAGGTTCGCAAGGCCCTCAAGGCCCCCTTTGTTTGTCGGTTTTTGGTTTCAATGGGTTGAGCCATCAATGGGTTGAGCTATCGCTGTTATGCATGCCTCTTCATGTACATTGTGTCACGACTGAAGTTTTCGGTTCAGATGTCGAGAGCCCTTGTAGCATCTTCTGCCACTTCAGGTCTCTCCCTTCTCTTTCACATCGCTCACTACCTCTCTTCTCCTCAGTCGAGTCCGGTCCCGGTTCCCGAGAACACTTTTCCTCTCCCAGAGCTTCAGATCTGCCCAGCTGGCGCTCAGGGGAGCTGCAAGGACTGCACTGGCCTTCGGTAGCGGTCGGAGTTCTGATTGGCTTCCTTCTGATACCGGTGGCAGAGGCTATCATCTCGGCGCGCCTGCTAGTATTCCGAGCTGTGCTGAGGCGTTTGGGCTTTCAGGAAAGGGCTCCGCTTTACCGCCTGCTCTGACGTGCATGAGTGTGAGCAGGGCCGACTTTGAGCTTCTGAGAGCGGAGGTTTTGTCTTTGCAATCGGAGGTCATACGACTTCGTGCGAGAAATGAGACTTTGGAGGGGGAGAGGTTCGAGCTTGTGGAAGGCCCGGCCTCTTCTTCTGCTGCGGCGGCGACTTCGGCCAGCCTACCCGTGGAAGTGCCTATTTCCGCTGGTGTGAGCCGGGAGGAGGTGTGCAGGCGCATCGGTGAATTTTTGCGTCGGGGACTCGAAGGAGGTCACCGGGGCTCTTCTTCTCGCGATCTGCTTCCATTGGCTTCTCGATTTTGGATCGTGGTGAAATCCTTCGAGGGCAAGGTGTTTGACCCTCCTCGGGTCTTTTCCCGCTTCGGGGCGTGCAAGGCGCTTGTGAAACGGGGGAGCGAGGTCGGAGACTCCGTGTTCGTGGGAGTTCCGGCTCAGAGAGACGTGTCTGATTGCCTGCGTGCGGGGGGCTTTAGGGAGCCAACCTCGTACGAGGGATGAGTGCGGAGGCTGAGGGCGAGGCGGCTGCCGACGAGGGGGAGATCGACGGCCGGACCTTCTTTGTGTATGACGGCGACACGGCCGACGAGGAGTTCCTCGTAGGTGCCCTTGCTATCCCCGCTGAGGAGGGCGAGGAGCAGGACATTGTCGAGGTGGTGTTCGTATGTTCCCTGGAGGAGCGCTCGTTGGTAGCAGTGCCGCAGGTTGCTTGGCACCGCCGGGCCGTCAATCGGCGGCTGCCGCCAGGATCTTTGGTGAGAGCCACGGCTGTGGAAGTGGCTGCTGCGGCGAGGGGTGCCAGGGCCGAACGGGCCGACGGCGCTCGCATCAAGATATGGCTGGGCTTCCTGGAGGAGTCCCTCGTGAACTTGACGGTGTTCGATGGGAGCCTGGAGCCGAATGTGCCTTTCACCTCCAACGGCGGCGACTCTGGATATCTGCCGCTTGCCGAGGCCTTGGTGGAGCTGGCAAAGGACAAGTTCCAATTTCACTCTGCGGAGAGCGCCGCTCCGGGACCTGCGCCGCCGCCTCAGGCTCCTTCGGCGAGTGCCTCGGATGTGCGCCTGGATCGTTTGGAGGCGGCTGTGCAAGCGATGACGGCGACTGTTCAAGCTCTCAGTGTTGCGCGGCCCAGGCTCCGGCGGAGGATCATTCGAGACTGCCGGCAAGGATTCAACGACCTACTGCTCCTTTGGCTGCTGCTCCGGCCCCGACTTTGGCCTCACAAGCTCCAGCCCCTCAGCGCGGTCCGTTGCCAATTTATCCTGGCTTGGACCCCGGGGTCGTTCAATCAGCGCTGGCGGCAGGGGTGGATCACAAAGCTTTGGAGGAGATGGCGAACCTTCTTTCTGCAAACCCTGTCCGGCGGCTTCGCGAGACCAAGGCGGCCAAGGCTCCAGCAGATCCTCTCGAAGAGAGCGACAGGGAAGGTGGGCCTCCTTTGCCTACCCTCGGCGGCGGTGTTGGGTCGGCCGAGCTGGTCGAGACCCCGCCCTTGGATCCGGTGTCGGCGGCTCTGGTGAAGCTCACGACCCTCGTGGAGGACATGCACGTGACCCGCCAGAGCAAAGGTTCAAGGCTGGAGCAAGCTTTGGATGGAGCAGCTACTGGAGCAAGCGTCGGCGACGCAGGGGGCGTGTCGTCCCGCAAGAACTCGGTGGCCCGTCGTGCTGTCAGGCAGGCTCTCCACGAGTCCCCCGAGGAGATCTACCAGGTTGTGGAGCGCCTCATGTTAGAAGACCTCTTATCGACCACGCTGAGCCCTGGCATGCCTCGGCCTACTCTGTCAGCGAGGGCTTGGTTAGAAAACCGCTCGCGCCTCACAAATTATCAGGCTTCTGTGAGGACGGCTTGGGGAGTAGGAGGAATCCTGGACTGTTTGATTCAGGGGCGGGAGAAAGAGGCCCGAGCACGGGCCTGCCTCATGTTGGTTCAGGCCGATCAGGTCGCTCTGGACCGCGGCGCATGGTCGCTTGCGGCCGAGGTCAGCTTAGAGCTGCCGCCCCCGTTCCACAGTTTTGCTGCTCACGCTCACGGAGACTTGGCAGAGCAGCCCCTCAGTCGGCTCCTCGAGCCGAGACGGGCCGAGATCTTCTTGCATCATCTCCAAGATACCGAAAGCTACATGGAGAAACGGAGGAAGCTCCAGAAGCCGAAGGGACAGGTGGGCGACGACACCACCGAGGCGACCCCAAAGCCAAAGGCCAAGCCGAAGGCGAAGGGGACCGACGAGAACCGTGCATGACCTCAGCTTCTCGGCCGGGGCGTTTGAAGGTGCCTGGCTCGGAAGCTCCGCCAATCAAGGTTGGCGGTTTGGCGAATTCACTGCCGAGATTTCTTTTGACTGTGAGGTGCTCCTTCTCGGCTTTTTTCGCGGATATGGCCCGCCAGCCCCGACATCCACCAGGGGCGACGTTCTCCTTTTGGCCCATGCCGCTCCCCTACCTTGCAAGGCTGGCGGTGGAGGCGAACGTGGTTGGAAGAAGCGGTTGCTGAACTTGGCCGTTTCGGCCCTGGATTGGCTATACCTTCGCCGGCCACCTCGTTGTCCTCCTGGGCTTGGGGCCGGAACGCCCTTGACTAAAAAGCAATGGCAGATGGTGGAGCTTTTGGCCGAGTCGATCGGGGACGGATATGAATCTTTTACTTTTGGTCCGGCCGAACTCGGCAGGATTGCTTCAAAGCTAGAAGACCAGGACGCCATCCTTGGGGCTCTGCATCGCACTCTTCTTGAATCTGAGCGGGATCTTCCTCGGTACATGGTGCCTCATGGTGCCCCCGCCGGAAGCACTCCTGAGCGTGATGTGGGCGACAGTGCCGGCAGTCTGGAGGACCATCGGCGCCGCCGCCCGAGACCTTATGGGTGGATCACTGGCAAGCTTCGGGGAAAAAAGCCAATGGCCGCAAAGCAAATTGAGGCAGCCCGAATCACTATGCCTCCAAACCCCTCCTTTGACCCGGTTCCGTTCTTTGACCAGCGCACTGCTCATGCATACCTTCAGCCTTTGCATCGTGTGCTTGATGTTCCTCGCGGGCCTCCTCCCGCAAGGTCTACGGTGATGGCCACGCGTCAAAACAAGCTGGAGCTTTTCAAGCTCCTCGCTTCGACTGGCAGGCTCGGGATCTTAGATCGTGGAGAGGTTCGTCCTGGTATTTCATCTGGTTTGTTTTCCGTTGTGAAGGATCTCCAGCGGGACAGGCTGATACTTGACGGCCGAGGCGCCAATGTGTACGAGCAGCCGGTGAGTTATTGGACCAAGGGGTTAGCAGCTTTCGACAAGGTCTGCGAGATCTACTTGCCGCCCAAACAGGTGTTGCGTGCTTCAGGCCGGGATCTTCGGGACTTCTTTTACCAATTTTCTGTGAATCGAGAACGCACTGCCCGCAATTGCCTGGCTGGAGCACTCTCGAAGGCTGACCTCGAGTATGTGTTCGGCGCGGTCCCAGGCCTCCCTTCCAAGGCGCACGTCGGTCTATCCACATTGGCGATGGGTGACCTTATAATGCCTGCGAGCCAGCCACCTCGGTGTGCTGTACCAGGGCAAGGTGTTCGACCCAGCTGAGATGCTTTCTCTTGCTCTGCCGGTGCCGCGGGAACCTTGCATGGTGGGGGTCATCATTGATGACCTCATTGTTTTGGAGAGGCTGGCTTCTTCGTGCTGTTCTTCAGGCTCCGCCGGACCCGTTTCCACTGAAGCTGATCGTCGCATGGGCCGGGCCGACCAGGCTTACGCCGATGCCCACCTCATCACGAATCCCTCAAAGGCCTTCCAAAACGAGGCAGGATCGAAGTTCTGGGGCATTGAGCTTGACGGTGACCGTGGAATGGTTCGGCCGGCTAGGTCCAGGCTGTGGCCGCTCATCGCCATATGGCCGCCATATCCATGCGGGTCGCTTTGCTGGGTGTTGCTACGGTGGGTCTCTTGAAGGCGCTGTGTGGATCGTGGACATCCATCGTGCTTCTCAGGCGGAGGGTCCTGGCTGTGATGAGCCTCCTTTTCGCGGCGGCTGACAGCGGCGACCTTGATGAAGTGGTGCGCCTTTCGCCTGAGCTTAAGAGTGAAATTTGGGCGCTCATCTCCCTAGGCCCGCTGATTGCCGTTGACCTCCGAGCTGAGCCCGCCGACTTCATTTCGGCGACCGATGCGTCTTCATGGGGAGGCGCCGGAGTGCGAGCACCAGTGCCAAAGCACCTGGTTCTGGAGTTTTGCAGGCATTCATTGTACAAGGGAACTTGGACACATCTGCTACCTCCAGGCCATGCTTGGCTTCGTGAACATGACCAGCTTGACCCTAGCCAGGAGCTCCCGGGAGACACTCGTTTCGAGCCGAACCTTCTTGCGAGCCTGTTAGCTACACGTTTGTCTTATTCGGAGAGCTGGCGAAAAGGGTTTCACGGCCCTGAGCACATCAACTGCAAGGAGGTCCGGGCATACCTCTTGGACGAGTCCTACGTTGCCCGCGGGAAGTGCGGCATTCGGCTGTTGACAGGTCTGGATTCGCAAGTTGCCTTAGGTGCTTTGGTTAAAGGGCGGTCCTCGTCAGGAGCCATCAACGACCTGATTGAAGCCTCGCTGGGTCCGTACCTTGGGTGCGGTCTGTACCCTCATTACATGTACTATCTCAGCGAGCTGAACCCGAGTGACGGTCCAACGGTCCAACTCGAGGACGACCTCCGCCCGAGCCCTCGGGGCCTTTGCCACCTTGGTGGGCTTCGCTGAATGCTGGTGACCCTGCTGAGTTTGACGCCTGGCTCGACAAGGTCGGCGCATCGTGCGAGGGATTCAGCTTCAGTCACTTGCGGCCGGTCGAACAGCTGGAGGTGCATGGGCCGGGGCCTGATGATGGCGATTCGCTACCTGGTGGCGCCAGCTCTCCCTTTTTGCTGCCGAGGCGTCTCGAGAGCGGGCCCTCTCATGCTTCTGATGCGCCGACGCCCTTAGAGTCTCCCGAGGCCTTTCTCGGTTTGCCTGCACGGCAACTGAAATTTGGTGGCCAAGCCCCTGACGTTGACCTCCCTGGAGCATTGGATCTGTTTGCGGGGAGCGGTGGCTTCGGCCGCTCGTTGGTCAAGCTCGGGGCTCCGTGGGTGCTCTCTTTCGATTTTGCTTGGAGCCCTGATCAAAACCTGTTGGATCCCGACCTCAGGAACAGGATTGAAGCTTTGATCACCGGAGGTCACGTCAAAGCTGTGGGTGTGGCGCCGCCTGGGTGCTCCTTTTCGAGCGCTGTGACGCCGGCTGTGCGGAGCTCCCGTTACCCTCGTGGTTACCCCTGGCTCAAAGGAGCCATGAGAGCCAAGGTCGACGAAGGCAACCGGCATGCGGATTGGTGCCGGCAGCTTATTGGCTTCTGCGAACGGGCTGGTGTGAGCTGGTGGCTGGAACAGCCGGACACGTCATGGATGTGGCGCATGCCTGGGTTTGCGCGCTTCCGCGCACCTGATGCTGTGGCCGTGTGGCGGGCCGATTTTTGCTACTTCGGGACACCCTGGCGAAAGCGCACCAGGATTGCATGTTCGTGCGAGCTGGCTGGGCGGCGCAACCTATGCCGCTGCCGATTGCCTCACGTTCAACTTCGAGGTCGATGCTCTTCGTCGGGGCGTTCCTTGACAGCTGTTGCTCAGCCCTACCCGAAAGCCTTCGCCGAGACTCTTGCACGCGGTGTTGCTCGAGAGGCGGGCTGGTGTGACGCGAGGAGGCCTCTCGACATCCCTGGATGTGCCCGGTGCGCGCATGCTAGGATCGGTGAAGCGGCCGTGCCGGGGCCCCGACGCAAAAACCGTGCTCGCGAAGGTGATCTGGAACTTCGGCCGTTGCAGAGCTCTGCGACTTTGATCTACGAAGCTCAGCTTTGGGAGGACTTCGTGAGCTGGTGCACTTCTTGTCTGTCTGACTGTCTCCTTGTCTTCTCTCTCTCTCCAGTGTTAGCTGCCATGGCCCTCCGCGCTTACGGTAACTTCTGTTTCGGTTCTGGGAAGACGCTTTCTGGATTCAGGCACACCATTATTGCTGCTCAGAGGCGAGTGCTGGGGTGTAAACCTTTTCTTTTCTCCATTTAGCATGGGAGATGGTGAGCAGGTGGGAGGCAATTGAGCCTCCGACCCACAGATGCCCTTTGCCAGAACCGATTTTGAAGGCCATGGTTTTCCTAGCCGAGTCCTGGGGAATGAGCCGCTGGGGCGCGGTGGCGCTGCTGGCATTTTACGGCTTGGCTCGAGTTGGCGAGGTTTTGAAGTGTACCAGAAGTGACCTACTACTTCCATCGGATCTTCTTGATGCTGATGCTGGTTGCCTGTTTTTGAATTTTCGGGACTCAAAGACTTCTCTCCGAGGCCGGCCGAAGATTCAACATACGAAGGTCACTGACGCGACCGCCCTTGTCTGGATCACAAGAGCTCTTGAACGTGTTCCCAAGCATGAGCTGCTGTGGCCCGGATCCCCGAGTGCATTTCGCTACAGGTGGGACCTCCTTTTACGGTGCCTCGACGTGCCCCGTGGCCTCGGTTTGACACCGGGAGGCCTTCGTGGTGGCGGGGCCGTTCAGCGTTGCCGCTCTGGCGTCTCCCCTGTCGATCTGCAGTGGATTATGCGGCTAAAGAACTTTGGCACTCTGGAGCACTACGTTCAGGAGCTCGCGGCGGTTTCCGCCCTCACGGAAGTTTCCCCTTCGGGTCGGAGTCGAATTCGTACAGCTGCGGCTCTGTATGATTTACACTCTGGCTAGTTTGCCAGCTTTTCTGCTCTTCTGGCTACTTTTGTTTTTAGCTTGGCTCTCTTTTACAGGACTTTCGGAACTGCGCCACTCTGGTGGCGCCAGTGGTTGCTCGACAGCCGCTTCCCAGTGCACCTGTCCCGGCCTTCTGAAGGGTGGACGAAGAAGCCGCTTTTCTCTGCTTTTCGGCCCTTCGATGCGGGCTTACGCCGATTAGCTGGATTGGCTTCGGACACTACCTGTGATTGCGGGCTGCGCGAAAAGAGCTGCCTTGTGAGGAGGGTCGGCAATTTACATGCCTCTTCATGTACATTGTGTCACGACTGAAGTTTTCGGTTCCCTCCCGCCCGCCCTTTGCGAATGCAAGCCGGCGGACGAAGAAGCCGCTTTTCTCTGCTTTTCGGCCCTTCGATGCGGGCTTACGCCGATTAGCTGGATTGGCTTCGGACACTACCTGTGATTGTGGGCTGCGCGAAAAGAGCTGCCTTGTGAGGAGAGTCGGCAATTTACATGCTTATTTGTGGTCCATCGCGCGTCGCGTCGAAACGGGCACCACGGTAGGCTCCCCCAACCTCCGCCATAGTATCGCTTCTCTACTGGCTTATCTTTCGGCGTTTCTACTTCTTGCCCCTAGCTTTCGTCCGCCCTGCTCTCAAGTCTGAAGAGCGTCCTTTGGTGCACAAGGTGGGCTTTGACTGGGGTCCGGCTGCTGTTGGGAACTCCGTCTGGACTGGAGTACGGCTATGTGATGTGCTGGCGCACGTGGGCATCACTCGACCAACCAAGGAAGGCATCCTTTGTGGTTGCAGTGCTTCGGTCTTCTTGTTGCTGGCATCATGATTTAGTGACGGTTATGGTTGAAACAACTAAGTACGTATCTAATGTATGGATTTGGATGAGTGCGTTATGCCGACATAGCCGATCATTGGTGCCTCAGTGCCGTGGCATGTCTCTCCTGGCACTACGAATGTGAGTTTCATGTTCGTCGCCTTTCAAGCTTCCGTAATCGTCCGCATGCCGTCCTATTTCTTCCTGTGTCTTCGGTGGCGATTATAGGCTGCCGACCGCAGAGAATGCACTGCAGGAGTGCCGCTACGTCCACTTCGAGGGTCCGCTGGGTGAGCTTCCACAGGCCCGCTATTTGGCAGCTCGCAAAAAAAATCAAAAAAGCAAAGCCGTCTGAAAGAGTTAGTTAGATTGTAAGTCCTCTTGAATGCTTTCCATGGTCCCACTGTTGAACGCAAATACGAAGCAGACGGCAGTCTGTCGCGAGTTCTGTTCCGCAAACTGATGGTCGTGGCGCAGGGCGAGACGCGGTCCTGGGGCACTTCAATTGACATTGGCTGGGCACTCGACCGTGAAAGGGATGTCATTCTGGCCTTCAAGCAGCATCCCAGCTGACATTTTTTCAATTATGCGGGAGCGTGCCGGGATGTAGCGAAGCGTGATATGGGCTAGATGCTAGTTGATACCGGCTCAGGAACGGCGAGCTGCTCACTCCAGACCATGGCGCTCCCCTTCGCACAATTCTGCCAGGGTGCATTGGCGGGCGCATGGTCAAATGGCTCTCGCGCATATGGGCCGCGTTGCTGAGATTGTCCAACAGCAGAAGCCAGAAGCCTTCTGCTGAGGGTCCTTCGTTGTCAGGTTTCAGACCAGCCCTCGGAGAATCACTACCATTACTTCGACAATCGTGTGCTGCCACCTCATGTCGATGTTGATCTAGCCTATGCGGAAGGCCTGGCCGATAGTAGCTGCGAAGCTGTCGTCAACGTCGATGTTTGCTTTATGCAAGCTTCTGAGGACGTGCTGCCTTAGAGAGAAAAGTAATTAGGCAAAAACAAGCTTGCAAGGCTGGTGGTACAAGCCGGAGTATGTGATCAACCACATGAACATCAACTCGGCAAAGAGCTCAGCCGGAAGGATGCACTTGCAATGCAAGTGCCAGCTTTCTATGCTTCTTCTCTTTCCCCACGAGGCGATGTTTGAGCCGTGGCACAACTCCTTCGTGACTCTGGGCCAAGAGAGCACCCCATCAACCGTCAAGGCACCACACGCAGCGCAAAAGCTGCAAAAGCACTACTGTAGGAGTTGCTGGGAACAGTAAGGCTGCTGATTCGGCACCTGCAGCTGAGCTGTAACAAGAGCTGGACTTGCGTTCGAAGTGTTGTCAGAGGTGAGTGGTTATGCCTACACCGGTGGCGGGCACAAGATCATCCGAGCGGAGATCTCACTGGATTCAGGCAGTGGAACGTGTCATCTACTGGGCTCGCATGGGTTCGCATGCCCTCAGTCTGAGGAGCACTTCTTCGTGCTCTAGGGTGGACTGGAGGTTTTTAATGAATGCCAGCTGAAGCTGGAGAGGCCGCTAATTGGAAATCTCGTTGTCGTGGTGTGCAGACACAAGCAGGCAAGTGCTGGGAGCTTACAAACCTCACCCGCCCGGAGGACTGCTGGGATTTTGTTGACTTTTGGACTCCTCATGTTGAGGCTTCCAGTGGCTGCCTTTGCGTCCCGACTGTATGCAGCACAACCGAGCATACTTTGCGCGCAAGAAGTGCCATCGTTCTTGGTTTTGGCTCTTCAGGACGATATCGCCGCTGCGCGCGGCACGGACAAACACTGGTGTTGGTCCTGGTGGGAGACCGAAGACGCTCGGACTAGCCTCTGTCTGCAGAGACTGCTCTCCAGCCCATGCTTCCCTGCAGTGAGTTGCATGTAGGTCATGGTTACCGAGTACAGGTACTGTGAGAATTCCTCGCAGTTCCTGCTCGATCGGCTCAGGTCGAGCTGCAAAGATTGCAGGGTGCCGAGGCCTGCTTCTGCTTCGAAGTCTCCAACAACAATGGCCCAAGCCCGAAGCCAAGACTTACATAAACCTGAAGTGAGCTGTTTGCAGAGCAGTCACCAGTGTTACTTACGAGCTTATCGAGAAAAGGGAGCGGACGGGACTATAATGTATGGAATTGCGGGGGCCTCCAGAGCGGGTTGCTTTCCCAGTGCCAGGCGAATGCGAGAGAAGTGACTCCTTTAATGCATTACATCGCCTAGACCGCTGGAGGGATTGTTTGTGCCTTCGGCTTGCCTTCCTCTCGCCGGAAAGGCCCCGGCCTGCTGAGCATCCCGAGCACCTAACTTGGGGAAAACATCAGCCGGAAGGGCTAGAGTAGAGATCCAAGCAGCTCAGACAGAAGTGTTGCCTTTTTGTGACACTTGCCTTCGTCAAACGACTGACCTTCTTCCTGCACAGAGTCTGCAGAAAATGACGCTGTGCGGATCACTATCACACATGGGATTCATGTAATCCGACCGATAATCCCGTCTAGGATGTGCAAGTTTTCGGGAGCCTGACCATCAGGAGATTTGTTGCCGAGCCTGGGACTCCAACCACAACAGCCAGCCGGTTCAGCTGACTTGGTGTCTGAGCGGCCATTGACACTTCCAGGCGCTCGGAACGACGCTAACCAGCATGGAGCTGAGGACTGTCATGGGGATGCTCCACAACGCCATCTATCGAATCAAGATCCACCGGGAGAAGAGCTCACACGGCCAGGACATGATCTGGTTTGAGCACCCTACTCAGGGCTCCAATCCAGGCGGATGGATGACCGACGCAGCTGGAACTTCGTCAGAACTGAGCATCCTCGCGTTGTGTGTTGGGGGGACTCCATCAATAACCGACGCATCAGCCCAGTATCCCAGAGTCCAGGCCACTTCAACGAGAGCGTAGCCTGCCCGGCGACACCTGGGCCGAAGGGCGTCTCCTCACTCCGGCCGCCCGCCGCTGTGTGGACAGGCCTTCCGAGACGTCAGTGGGGCTGCAGAGCTGGGACGTGGGACTGTGCTCCGGCGGAGGAGCTAAAGAGACGTCCGTGGGCGCTGAAGGTGCAAAAAAGGCGGATGCTGAGTTGCCGTTGCCAAAGGAGGCCACTTCGGCTTGGCACTGGCCACTGCAGTAGCGTACCTGTCAGTGACCATGGGTTGCAACTCTCGCGCCTCGTCAGAGGCTGGGAAGTTCGTGAAGTCTTCAGCGGATTGGCTCACGACTGGCGTGCCCATGAGCGAGGCCGGGGGGGAGAGCTCAGAGCCGGCTCTGTCGGAGAGAGCATCAGCTCACATCGCTGTGAAGGTGAAAAAGCATGACAACGAACACTCCTGCTGGTTTGTCGTGAAGAACAAGGTCTACGATGGCACGTCCTACTTGGAGGACCGGCCGAGAATGGACACTCTTGCCAGCAGTGCTCATGCAGCTCCGCTGTACGATATGTATGGTGGCAGTTTTTCAGTTCGTGTGCACAGGTACCGGGTACCCAAATGTTGAGGCAGCCTTCTGTGCCGTTCGAACCAGATCTGCCAAGTATTAGATTCTCGGACATTGACATAGGCATTGAACACCGACGGCCGTTGTAGTGTTGCTGCCGAGGTGCTTGTGTAATCTCATCCTCTTTCTGGTGCAGCCAGCAATGTTGTCGACATGTTTTGTTCGATCTGCTTGCATTGAGCCATTGAGCGAGCTGTCCTTGAAAGAACGTTCGGGGCGGCGCAGTCAAACTGAAACATTCCATAGGACCGCCACATAGTGGCAACTCTACCAGTCATTTGTTCCTGTGATGCAGGGATGCGGGGTTTCGAGAAATTCAAGCGAGTTGAAGAGGATCACCCCGGTGGAGCCTCCTCCATGCTTCTGGCTGCTGGGCTCGAGGCCGGTGATAGCACTGAAATCAGAGCATTGTGGACGGCACATGGCTGCCAGAGGACGGTCATGTCGTCGTGTCAAGGCACAAGAACGGTGGCAGAATGTTGCACTACCGGAACATCAGAAACTCGCGCACACTGGGACCCGCTGGCCCGAGCCTTCACAGCCTTGGCCCTGGTTGGAGGCTCCATGAGCTTCCAGCGCCTCACGCAGAAGATCGCACAGACATAGACCACTGAACCATAAGGAGAAGGGTGGATACAGGGAGGCGGGATTGAGATGCGGTGAAGATCCCAAGTTGCAGGTTCGGACCTGCATCATTGGTGATGAGTGAGACTCTGGCTGGACGACGATGCCCTAAATCCTAAACTGGCCAACCAAGAAGAATCGCCGAAGAATGCAATGCATTGAGGGAAACCAGTGTCCCTTAGCAGCAAGAAGAGGGCGAGGCCTACGGCCCACAGCCGTCAAAAGCCGGGCAGGCAAAACTCCGCAACCACGGGGCGAGCGATGCAACTTGTTTTGGCACACCTTCCACGCTGACACGAGGGTGCGCATTCGCCCACTGCAGCGTGGTGGCGTTTCTGGTGCGAACGCATGGTAATGGGACCTTTCAATAAAACCGCCGGCAAATATCGATCACAGAACTTGGTTCGTGCAGACTGTCCGAGCTGAGTTTCGCCCAAAGTTCATCAGCAGACAGCTGACCCATACTCCGGAGGTTGGCGCAGCGATTTAACCAGCAAGTGATGGGAGCTACCCACCTGGTGGGTGTGTTGTTGGGATTTTCGGGTTCCATACATGGAATGATAAAGATAGCGTTTGGAACGGTAAGGGTAACGTTTCATGAGCAACCAGGCACGTCCAGCGTGAGGCTTCTGTGGATGGATGGATCTAAAGAAGAGCAGAGCGTGAGCTGCTCGTCCTGGAACTCCCTGACATCGAAGCTCTGATGTGAGATGTGTGTAGAGTAGGCGAGAAACAAAAGCCGAGTCAACAAGTTCGGAATGCTCCATGCAGGCAACCGGAGACTTCGAGGCTGTGTCCTAGTGGCACGTTATGAAGGGGATTCACAGAGAGAGAGAGAGAGAGAGAGAGAGAGAGAGTTGCGACAGATCGGTGGTTTGCGACTGAGAGTGGAGAAATGTGACTGCACGCCAAGGTGCACTCAAGCAGAGCTTGGGGCATGCTGGAGAACTACTACATTGGCCCATTGAAGCAAGAGCTAGTCAAGCCGGGCGACCTGCTGCTGAAGCTCCCAAGCAACTCCGATGTAAGGGTCGGGCAGGGGCTTAGACGTGCGGGACGTGCATTATGAAGGAGACGGGCAAGCTGCTCCTCCGGGCACAAAGCTTCAAGCCACTTCAAGGCAGGTACCAGTACCTTTCACTCCGTACGAGGGCTCGGCAAACTCACTGTACGGGAGATGAGAACGAAGAAGCATCACGCTGCACTATAGCAATCGCTGAAGATGGCCCGCATGTCGGATCGAAAGAGCACACTTGCCTTCCGAGGTATCGCCATGAGCTTCACATGGCGCCAGGTCTGAAGCCCAGAACACTCGCCGGCAGCGAACTGAATCTCCTCATGCAATGCCATGATTCGGGAGTTGGCATTAGTTCGTGCGAGTGGGGAAGCCAGGACTTCGTCAGTTCTCTGGATCAAAGCGACCTGTAACAATCGCGCTAATTTTAAAAGACAATCATACGATGAGTATGTACTGCCCAATATGATGTAACAGACAAATAGAACGAGTACCAATAAGAGTAGCAAAAGTACAATGGTAGTCAAAGTAGCAGTGATGCTGGCACTGTGAAGAGAAATCCTACCAACAAACAACAAGATTTGCAATGACATCAACCGACCGACCCGACCGGGCCGACCCACCCCGACCGACCGACCGACCGACCGACGGACCTGCCTGCCTGCTCGCCTGCTTTGTAGCAGGAGCGGCGGTAGTGGCAGCAGTAGCAGTGGCGGTACCAGTAACGGTAGCAGTAGTGCAGTAGCAGCAGCCGTAGTAGTCGCAGTAGTCATGGCAGTCACAGTAGTCATAGGAGTCGTAGTAGTCATAGTGGTCATAGCAGTCACAGTAGTCATAGCAGTCATAATAATATTCGGAAGAGCGAAAGCGGAATAGCATTAGTGATAGTTCCAGCAATAAGGAGAAATGGTACTTGCAATAGTAATAGCAATACTGCGAGAAATGTGCATAGTACTAGCCACAGAAAGCATAGAAGAACTAGTAAAATCTACTAACCCGGTAGAAGCATCAGTTTTGGTACTCAGGGTCATGATTGTAGTGAAACCTAACTGTACCTAACTGCTGTGGTTTGATGATGTAGTCTCATTGTTGCTGTTTGTACTGTCGTTCTTCTTGATGATATTACTACAAGGCTTCATTGCATTGGCCAAGGTTTTTGGTGCATTCGGCCTCTTTTTTGGCGCAGCGGCATCCGCCCTTCGCCAAGCGATCGTCTGGCCCCAAGGGGAAAGCAGAAAGAAGAGATTGTGAGCTCCATCCTCTACACCGGAAGCCCTCGCCCCCTGCTACTAGTACAAAATCTGCCAACCACAGGCTTTCTCAGCTTTTCAGTCGTAACCCTCCGTCCGATGCACCTACGGTTAGCTACAAGTGCTGCCTTTCATCGTGCACCTGCAGCGAGAGGCCCGCATCTAAACTCTTGGCCAGGTGCCAGCTGTTTTCCTGAGCCAGAAGGACTGTGCTCTTGGGTCAGCCGCTTCTGAATGTGTCCGAGGCATAGGGAGTTGGGCTCCATCGTAACTACCGTTTCAATCTGCGTGCAGAATCGATATGGATCGGCAAAGTTGAGATTGCAAAGGAGACGCGGCAGCTTCACCTGTCGGAGAAGATCACGGCCTTTTCGCAGCAGTTTGCAGAAGGAGGGGTCGAGAAGGCGTTCTTCAAGGCATGAGGCGAGAAACAAGTATGCATGGGTGCCACATGATCGTAGATCAGGCGGGCGCAGAGCCGCAGAACAGTAGGAGGGATGGCGATGCACGGACGGATGAATGTATGGATGAGTGGGTTTTCTTCAGAGTGAGGGGACCGTTGTGATGTAAAGAAGAGCTTTAAACCACCAGCAGGCCCCGGTATTCAGCAAGAGGACTGTGCAACAGGTGCACGGTGCAGACGCACACAAGAAGCTTCGGAAAGACCTCTTGCCGTGAGACAGTCTTGCGCCGCCTTTACCGGAGTGTGTGAAGGTGTGTGTTTGTGTTTGTCGGAGATTAGCTATTCTGGGCCGTGCACCCTATGTGCTCCTGCTTGGGCAACTGCATGCGCAACTCTAGAAGTTTGAGAACAATTCCGGTGCAGCATTTTGCGCCCAGCCGCCGCACTATCCTATGTTACGAACCGCACCAGTGCCAGCAGATCCTGGAGATGATTCTGCGCATTGTCAGCTGCACGCCCTAAGGTGTCACACGACACTCGGATCTTCCGCTTTGCACTCCCTTCCAAGTCAACACGCCTCGGCCTTCCGACCGGGATGCACGTGATCCTCAAGGCGCTGGCGAGCGGTGGGGTAATCATTATGGAGCCACGGGATGCAAAACAATGTGCACCTGGACCGGGGTAGCATCGGAATGTTTTGTGCATGTGTAAGGATCCTCTCCCACTACTGTTTGCCTCGATGCCTAGGGCTGCTTCTGGCGTCATCACATTCTCGATATCTCCCACGTAGGTGCCGTAGCATTGGTATTCCCCCTTGTTGCTGTCTAGGCAAGAGTGGATGGCAAGCCGGTGATGAGGGCATATACACCCGTGACGGATGACAGCACGCCGGGTCACGTGGATCTGCTCGTGCTGCTGGGATGCGAAAGTGTTCTGCCAGGTCTCTTCCTACCTGCCCTGAGAATCTTCTGCCCTTCCATTTAATTCAGAAACTGCATAATTTTACGCCAGCAACGAATATCGGTGAGCATCGAATGCCGAATAAGTGATCGGGAGCGATGGCACCGCAACTACACTGCTATATCGTATGTATATAATGTTTACAAGCCAGAGTCGAGGTACACATTGCAGATCATCTGTTGCCAGCCCAGGAAGGTTTACTTCAAGGATGTTCACCCGGACTTCCCTGAGGGCGGCAAGATGTCTCAGCACATGGAATCAATGAAGCTTTGCGGAATAATCCATTGCGGTCATTCCAGGAGCCAACACTAAATAGGACTCGTAAGAGTAACGGTGTAGTGGAGATGTGCGACCACGCTGTCTAGTCTCGTTTCGCAGTGAGAGTGTACTGTTGAGTTGCCTTGCCGCGCTTGGCTGTCAGCTGACACGGCACGGCTCAAATACGGTGCTGAGCTTCCCACTCGTGCATCCAAATCCACAGGACTCATCGGTTCGTGCATGTGCTGAGAAAGCAGGGTGGCAGCTGTTTGTGCGCACACCGTAGACGTTGGCGCAACAGTACAAGCTGCCGAGAGGACGTTATGCCGCGTGTGCCGTGGGTGCATAGCGTGCTGGTGGTCGCAGTGCTCGTGTCTCTTTCAGCAACCGCAGACGAGGCTCGTACCTTCCCTCTTTATGGGATCCGCAGGACTGCGTAGGATCAGTTTTGATTCCCTCAGCTTAACGGTGCTTTGCAGTGGTAGAGGTGCTTGCAGCTGCCGGAGTGACTTTCCACCCTCGGCCGCAAGAGTTCCAGAAGGCCTTTCCTGACCCCGAGAAGTTTCAGAAGAAGAGTGGCTCACGGCGGCTGGAGGAGACAGCTGACAAGGTCCAGCATCTCGAGGCAGATGATGGAGGCCTGCACTTCGATCTAGACTTCGCAGGCGCCGAGATAAAGGTTCGCGTGATTGACTTGGATGAGACGCCCCAGCTTGACGGGCTGGCATGTACGAGCAGGCACGATATGTATCTGCACTGGGAAAGCACAGGCTTTGTCGCGATCCACAAGGGCGATGTTCTTACAGGTGGCATGGAGTGGCAATGTCGGCTCGACCCTTACCTTCAAGATCAAGGCCCCGAGGACAGCGAATCTTTCTTGGTGGAGGTGTTAAGTGTGGACGAGAAGCCCGATGCAGCTGCGAGAGTCACCAAGCTCCATGTGCGTGAGACCTCTGTGTTCCGTGGCTTTCCAGATTCGCTTTCTGAAAGCTTAAATTGCCTGTGCCAGTAGTAGAAAGGGAACTGTATCTCCACTCAGGTTCCACGTTTTTCCGCAGCTGGCTCTCAATTTCAGCTGGTTCCCATCACCAGGCGAAGATCTGTGGCACAGTGCTGCTTGCCGTCGCATGTCATTTATTGTAATTGTAGCATATGGGGAAGTCTGCTCTACTGTCATCCGGTTCATATCTGACAGGTGCGGGCGGCCGGTTACTGAGTGGCTCCCCGACTATGGCAGTGAATCTTGATTCAAAAGCGTTGCATTCTTGGGACGTGTAGAGGTTCAGCTTGTTCTGTTGTTGCCCTTGCGTGGACTACGGCAGGGGGCAAATTGTGCAAATCCTGACAGTCTTTCTAGTCTTGCCGAGTCTTCCCATGGAGCTCCAGGAACTATGATTCCATCACCGGCCGGGCTAAGCAGGCCTTTGACTTCGGGCCCTTCCACTGCTCGGACTGTTGGGCGTATGTGGAGACTTTGACTTGAACCGACTAGGAGTCAGGGGCTTTGTTTTGTGCTGCGTTTCGGCATTCATGCGCGGACAGCACCTGGATTGAGTAGTAAGGACATTACGCCCACATTCTCTCTTGCAACGAACGGCAAAGGGCAGCCGGAGGAGGTGGGCATGCAAGTGGAGGCTGAGCTCCGGGCACTCACCAAGGCGGTTTCCTTTTTCTTGTGCTCCTTAGGCTTCTTGTAAATGTATGATACGCCATAGTACGCAATGCTAATCGGGGATTACACTGACTGCGCCACCGCGAAGCTGTGCAGGTCGAAGCGGGCAGAGATGGGTACACCTTGCTTGATTGGTGGAGGCCCAGTAGCTTGGACCAGAGTATCACCGCCTTGAATCTCATTGACAAGCTGGCCAAAGCAATTCCTCTCTATGGATGGGCTGCTGGCATGCTGAACAAGCTCACCTTGAAACTGAGCCTACACCCCACCTTGGCGCTGGAGTTCTTGGTGGAGATTGAGCAACTTATCATGGAGGGCGCCTTTCAAATGAGTTTCCAGGAGAAGATCATTTTTGAGGCAAGATGGACAGCCACCAACGGATTCAGCCGCAGTGTGAGGAGACAGGATGATGCCGTGTTCGACGTGCAGATGCCGCGGCGCATTGAGATTCCACTACTTCTTGGGGTCAGTCCCTGCTTCGGTCACCCGGCAGCTGCAGAGGTAAATTCGCAAAGCCTCCCAGTGTCGTATCGCAAAACAGCCACGCTTGTAGGAAAGTATGAATAAGTATGAAGAATAGCATGGTACTTGCACTGCAGAGGTCTGGAGCTGACAATGTGGAGCTCTAGAAAGAAGATAACCTCCATCGAGGGTTGTCCAGAGTTCCGCGTCGGGGTCACCTTTGTGGCCGCCTTCTCGCAGACCCAGTTTGCTGCCTTCTTTGATCCTCAAGATGATCCGGACAGAAGGCTCTGTGTGCGGAACTTGCTCTTCGAGACAGATGGCGATGCCGACACCGTGACTCCCGACGAGCCTTACGTCAGCATCTGCATTGCAGGGAAGTGCAAGAGCACCAGCTTCAAGAGTTTTGGGAATGCCGACTGTCCTTGCGGTAACGCGAAGTGTGGATGGGGCTTTACACCTAGAGGCTATCAATGGTGCGAGGTCCCAAGGAGCTGCCCTGTGGCCGAACACTACTCGGACTGGCGTTCTGAGCATCTTAGCAGCACGCCCGTCTTGCGCATTTTGGGCAGTTATTTTTGCAGCCACGCTGAACCGGCGCTGGTTGTGAGTAGGATCCCGAGCTACTCAGGTATTATTGGGCCAGATGCATCCATCCTGTGACATACCAGGAAGAGCTATGCTTTGATGTAAGAGGCGAGTGGCTGGAGACGCAGGGCCTCCTCATCAGTGCGTATGACGCTGACAGCTACTTCGATGATCCTTATGTCGCCCCCTTGGAGGTTAAGGTGGATGACCTGGTGGACTACGGTTCAAGGACATACAGGAGGCTTCGGATGGAAGCGCTTCTGGGTACCCAGGCCTACGTGACGTTCACGGCTAGGGTGGAGCGCATGCGCCGGCGCAGGATGGCCGAGACGCCGAGGCAGCTGGCACTTCCTTGTGAGACCTCCTCTGATTGCAACGCGGGCAAGGTGGACGTGGCACTGGGGGTGCATGGCTACTTCGGGGGCGTTTTCATCCCTTACGACTGGAAGGGCAAGAGCAAACCCTTGAAGTTGGTGAATGAAAGCGATTTCGAAAGTCAAGTGTTCTATGGCCCCTGCAACGTCTATTGCCGCACCAGCACCACGACCACCATTCCAGAGTCGCTGACAGCTCCTCCGCTCCTGGCCACCACGACCACAACCACCACCCGCGGCAGATTTACGCAGCAGGGCTGTCAGTGTCGCGGCCTCAGGACGAAGTGCTGAAAGATTTCACAGTCCGGTGCCTCCCGCCTGGTATTCACACACTCGAGTCAGCATCATGTTTCTTCCATGGTTTGATTCTGCGTGCACTGTGCTGTGGTAGAGAAGGTCGGACCACTTGGACTCTGTCTGGATTCTCGGACGCACCGTGCACAACTTCGTGCTGCAATCCGAATGGCTTCGAAGCGGACTGGTGCTTCGTCGAGGACGAGACGTGTCAGTCGTCCAACTGGGGCTATTGTGCTCCGGTCACGGAGCAGGGATGCGCATGCAGCCAGTCGTGGACAGCTTGGGCAGGAGAATCCTGCTCCACATACTGTTGTGACTACGGTGATTCGCGGTCTTGGTGCATGGTGGAAAGTTGGACCTGCCAGCTCCAGTCTTGGGGGTATTGCAGCACACCTGCAACACCAAGCTCCTCGCTCACTACCGCCACCACCACCGCCGCCGCCACAACCACCGCCACCACCACCACCACCGCCACCACCACCGCCACCGCCACCGCCACCGCCATGGCTACCACGACCACTGCCGCGGTCGAAACTACGACAGCCACTGCTGGCAGGTTGACATGGGAAGGGTGCCGCTGTCCCGGACCAAGTCGTCACGGTCATCATCATGATATGCCCCAGTATGTCGTACGGGTTTTGACAAATGCACAAAGCCCAGCCCGCTTTTTCACCAAGGTCAGACTTCCTGGATTCTGTCGGGATACTCGGACTCACCTTGCACAACTTCATGCTGCAATCCGAATGGCTTCGAAGCGGACTGGTGCTTCGTCGAGGACGAGACGTGTCAGTCGTCCAGTTGGGGCTACTGCAAGTCAGTTACAAAGCAGGGTTGCGAGTGCCAACAGTCTTGGACGCACGGTGGCTTTACTTGCTCATCCTTTTGCTGCAACCCTGATGATGACATTGGAGACTGGTGCTATGTGGCGCATGAGACATGCGAAGGTTCATTCTGGGGCTACTGCAACATCACTCGATCCACAACACTTGGTACGACCACAGCAACAACTATCTCAGGGAGGGTGACCCGTGAGGGCTGTGCATGTCTGCGGCTGAGTTGTTCGCGTGTTGTTCACTGTATTCGTGCAACATGACTGGAGACTTCCCCGGGCTTAGAAGTCTACTGGGTCAGTTGCTCATATTTGTGGTTTATAAGGTTGGCTTGTCATGCTGCTCTTTAGGTCGGACCACTTGGACTCTGTCTGGATATTCGGACGCACCGTGCACAACTTCATGCTGCAATCCGAATGGCTTCGAAGCGGACTGGTGCTTCGTCGAGGACGAGACGTGTCAGTCGTCCAGCTGGGGCTATTGTGCTCCAGTCACGGAGCAGGGATGCGCATGCAGACAGTCGTGGACAGCTTGGGCAGGAGAATCCTGCTCCACATACTGTTGTGACTACGGTGATTCGCGGTCTTGGTGCATGGTGGAAAGTTGGACCTGCCAGCTCCAGTCTTGGGGGTATTGCAGCACACCTGCAACACCAAGCTCCTCCCTCACTACCGCCACCACCGCCGCCGCCACCACCGCCACCACCACCACCACCACCACCGCCACCGCCACCGCCACCGCCACCGCCACCGCCACCGCCACCGCCACCGCCACCGCCACCGCCACCGCCACCGCCACCGCACGTACAACCTCGATTGCCGCCATTGAGAGAGTGACAAGGGAGGGCTGCTCGTGTCGGGAGCCAAGTTGCTTTGTTTGTCGTTCTGGTCCCTGGAAGTCTTTTTTCCTGTGCATTCCTTTCCTCTTCTGAATCCCTCAGCTATGGCCTTGCTAAACATAGCATCATGCTGCAAATACTAAATTGGAAGCAGAACCGCTTCGCGCTGGTTGGCTGAAAGCCGTGCTCCCTGGTCGCTGCTAGGTCGGGCTACTTGGACTCTGTCTGGATTCGCGGACGCACCGTGCACAACTTCATGCTGCAATCCGAATGGCTTCGATTCGGACTGGTGCTTCGTCGAGGACGAGACGTGTCAGTCGTCCAGCTGGGGCTATTGTGCTCCAGTCACGGAGCAGGGATGCGCATGCAGCCACTCGTGGACAGCTTGGACAGGAGAATCCTGCTCCACATACTGTTGTGACTACGGTGATTCGCGGTCTTGGTGCATGGTGGAAAGTTGGACCTGCCAGCTCCAGTCTTGGGGGTATTGCAGCACACCTGCAACACCAAGCTCCTCCCTCACTACCGCCGCATCCACGGCCAATCCGACAACCACCACCGCTGCACGTACAACCTCGATTGCCGCCATTGAGAGAGTGACAAGGGAGGGCTGCTCGTGTCGGGAGCCAAGTTGCTTTGTTTGTCGTTCTGGTCCCTGGAAGTCTTTTTTCCTGTGCATTCCTTTCCTCTTCTGAATCCCTCAGCTATGGCCTTGCTAAACATAGCATCATGCTGCAAATACTAAATTGGAAGTAGAACCGCTTCGTGCTGGTTGGCTGAAAGCCGTGCTCCCTGGTCGCTGCTAGGTCGGGCTACTTGGACTCTGTCTGGATTCGCGGACGCACCGTGCACAACTTCATGCTGCAATCCGAATGGCTTCGATTCGGACTGGTGCTTCGTCGAGGACGAGACGTGTCAGTCGTCCAACTGGGGCTATTGTGCTCCGGTCACGGAGCAGGGATGCGCATGCAGACAGTCGTGGACATATGGTGGCTCTGATTGCTCATCGTACTGCTGCAATCCGGATAATGACGTTCTGGGAGACTGGTGCTACGTGGTCCAGGAAACCTGCCAAGGAGCTTCATACGGCTATTGTGGTGCAGTGGCTACCACGACCACTGCCGCGGTCGAAACTACGACAGCCACTGCTGGCAGGTTGACATGGGAAGGGTGCCGCTGTCCCGGACCAAGTCGTCACGGTCATCATCATGATATGCCCCAGTATGTCGTACGGGTTTTGACAAATGCACAAAGCCCAGCCCGCTTTTTCACCAAGGTCAGACTTCCTGGATTCTGTCGGGATACTCGGACTCACCTTGCACAACTTCATGCTGCAATCCGAATGGCTTCGAAGCGGACTGGTGCTTCGTCGAGGACGAGACGTGTCAGTCGTCCAGTTGGGGCTACTGCAAGTCAGTTACAAAGCAGGGTTGCGAGTGCCAACAGTCTTGGACGCACGGTGGCTTTACTTGCTCATCCTTTTGCTGCAACCCTGATGATGACATTGGAGACTGGTGCTATGTGGCGCATGAGACATGCGAAGGTTCATTCTGGGGCTACTGCAACATCACTCGATCCACAACACTTGGTACGACCACAGCAACAACTATCTCAGGGAGGGTGACCCGTGAGGGCTGTGCATGTCTGCGGCTGAGTTGTTCGCGTGTTGTTCACTGTATTCGTGCAACATGACTGGAGACTTCCCCGGGCTTAGAAGTCTACTGGGTCAGTTGCTCATATTTGTGGTTTATAAGGTTGGCTTGTCATGCTGCTCTTTAGGTCGGACCACTTGGACTCTGTCTGGATATTCGGACGCACCGTGCACAACTTCATGCTGCAATCCGAATGGCTTCGAAGCGGACTGGTGCTTCGTCGAGGACGAGACGTGTCAGTCGTCCAGCTGGGGCTATTGTGCTCCAGTCACGGAGCAGGGATGCGCATGCAGACAGTCGTGGACATATGGTAGCTCTGCTTGCTCATCGCACTGCTGCAATCCGGACAATGACGTTCGGGGAGACTGGTGCTACGTACTGCAAGCGAGTTGTCAGGGAGCCTCGTGGGGATACTGCTCGGCAGCAGGGTCTTCTACTTCCACGACCACGACCCAGCCGGACCTGGTACGGCTCACAACCGCTGGCTGCGAATGCTTACGGACCTGGGCGTTTGCCGAGCATGAGGCATGTTTTGAGTACTGCTGCAATCCGGATGGCGATGCTTCGGAGTGGTGCTTCGTTGTCAGCGAAAGCTGCCAGGGCTCAACCTGGGGATATTGCGCAGGGCCGACAGGGGAGGAGTTCACAACGACCACCTCTGGGACTCCGGCAGATATCCCTTTCACCGTCAGGGGCTGTTCTTGCCTGCAGTTCTGGTCTCTGACCGGAGCAATTCCATGTTCTACGTATTGCTGCAACCCGGACGGTGACACGAGTCCTTGGTGCTTTGTGGCTGACACCACATGCGAGGGTGCTAATTGGGGTTATTGCTCGAGCAATGCAACTATCCCACACACTCCTACAACAAGCACAACATCCGGGCCGCTGCAGCGATTCACAGTGGAGGGTTGCCATTGTCAAAACTTGTGGACCCTGCCTGGCCATGCTCCCTGCTCAACGTCTTGCTGCAATCCCAACAACGACACGAGGGACTGGTGTTTGGTTTGGGATCAAAACTGCCAAGGCTCATCATGGGGCTACTGCGACGGAAGCCAGGCCACAACTTCTGCATCACTTCCGCCCAGGAGCAGCACGGAAGGATGCGCCTGCATGCAGTTCTGGTCTTGGGCAAACCATGATCCATGCTTGTCGCATTGCTGCAATCCTGATGGCGACGTGGCGGACTGGTGCATGGTTGTTGATGAAGTGTGCCAGGGCTCAAGCTGGGGGTATTGTGCACCAGACACGACTTCTCTTGAAGGCAGCACGACATCAGTGCATCCTGCTGCAAGCAGAGCCACTACCGCAGGATGTGCCTGCCAGACAGATTGGGTTTGGCAAGGAGCGTACTGCTTGCAGTCATGCTGCAATCCTGATGGCGACGTGGCAGACTGGTGTTTTGTGATGGATAGTCTCTGCGAGGGTGGCAGCTGGGGGTACTGCGCGCAGGATCTACAGGCTGCTGCCGGCACATCCACAACTACGATGGCAGGTCCGACGGCAACGACGACAATGATCGCGATGTTGACTGGCACACAAACGACGACCTCGTCCAGCGTCACCTTGTCGGTTACATCAGAGACTGCAACGAGCCGCAGCTCCACCGGAACATCGAGTGTCACGTCAAGTGCGACTAGGACTGCAGACACCACCGAAACATCTAGCCTCACATCGAGTGCGACGAGCACCGCAACGACTCGCAGCTCCACCGGAACATCGAGTGTCACGTCAAGTGCGACTAGGACTGCAGACACCACCGAAACATCTAGCATCACATCGAGTGCGACGACCACCGCAACGACTCGCAGCTCCACCGGAACATCGAGTGTCACGTCAAGTGCGACTAGGACTGCAGACACCACCGAAACATCTAGCCTCACATCGAGTGCGACGACCACCGCAACGACTCGCAGCTCCACCGGAACATCGAGTGTCACGTCAAGTGCGACTAGGACTGCAGACACCACCGAAACATCTAGCCTCACATCGAGTGCGACGAGCACCGCAACGACTCGCAGCTCCACCGGAACATCGAGCATCACCTCGAGTGCAACGACCACCGAAGCATCAAGACTCATGCCGAGTGTGACTAGCACTGCAACGACCGTCAGCTCCACTGAATCGTCGAGCTTTAGGTCCAGCGCAACTCGCCCAGCTTCGTGGACATCAAGCACGTCAAGCATAGTCACCTCAAGCGATTTGGACAAAGTGAGCTCCACAGCTTCAGCGTCTTCATTGAGTGCGAGCAGCAGCCCGCTCGTGACAGTTGGCCTTGACCTTCCTTCAACCACGTTCCGATCCGAAGCCCGCATCACGGGTTCAATGATGCTATCGCTGCCAGATTGCGGCAGCTTCGTCAGCGAGCCCGGCAGTCAGGCAGCCGTGGAGGAAGCACTGGCCACGGTAGCGGGCACTCCGAAATCAGACGTCCCTGCCTCGGAATTGCTGTCTCCACAAAACTTGCTGATAAAGCTGCTTCGACCATGTTTGATTTTTCTCTTTGCTCTCAGGTGAGCACGGTGTTGAGTTGTGCACGTCGTCTGAAGCAAGCAGCGCGCCGCTTGCAAGAAATCGTCAGCGTTCTTTACAGCATTGGCCTGGAAAGCTCGGAGGCCTCGGAGGAGGTTGCCTCGGGGCCGCTGGCCGCCCTGCAAAGCCTCACTGCGGGGACCATGACCGCCGTGCTGCAAAGCTCTTTGGCCACCGTCAACATCACAGTCCAAGTTGCTGTGGTCAGCGTGATCCTGAGTGTGACCGCAAGCGTACCACAGCTCTCGCACCCTCGCACTTTCTTCATGCTGCTCACATCTAGTTGTCCGATCCTACAGCTTCATGACCATTATTTTGAGCAACGCGGAACGAACATGGAGTGTAGACCGTGGTGTTTTCGGGTAGAGCGTACTATGGTACAGCAGATCAGCAGACAACACTAGGCCGCGGTACTGTATACATCAACTCTGTCTCGTCCGGTAATTATGCCTTGCAGTGGGTACAGTCCGCTGCAGGCGTGACCGCACCGCAGCTGGAAGTGCCTGAAACCGCGAGCAAAGACACCGCGTGGTTGTCATCCGCTTACTCCAAGGTGAGGGGTGTTGGGGGTTTTCGTTTGCGGTTAGCAGCAGGCTGGCTGCTGAAAGTCTCGACGGCTGTGGGTCTGATTTGAGGGCACGGCTGCAGGTGTTTCCGTTCATGAAGGCTGACGGTCTCATGGCCCGGGTTTGCGGCTTTGGAACTGAATTGCAGGTCCTGCGCTTAGACATCGTTTGGGCGCTGCTCGCAGTCTTCAGCAGAGCTTGCTGAATCCTGGGTCTCTTTGCAGGGAAGCCACAGGCTTCACCTGTTTTTCGGTTACTGCCAGCTGAGCCAGGAACCTATCTGGGAAGCTGTGCAGAAGCCCTTTGCCCATTTTTGCTAGGTTGACTGTGGGAATGTCGGAATGTGGGTACTTGCCACAGAGCGCTTTAAGAGGCTCGAGGCGACAGCCCCATCCACTCCCGTCTGGCCGACTGTAAAGCTGGAGAGAGCAGCTCAAAATCTTGCAAACTCGAGATCAAACCCGACAGACGCCGGAGCCACGACTTTTGTCTGGACTGGCCTTGGCCCTGCCTGAATCGAGGAAGATCGGTGATGCCATTGAAGTGAAGGGTCCGGTCGGGGATTTCGTCTACAAGGGTGGCCAGCTCATTTCACTGATGCAAGTCTTGTTTCTGCAGAGGGCTCCTTGTCGGGCTCTTCAACCGACAAAATCACAAATTCCTGAAGAGGCCGCGGCCGCTTCACCTGGCGTGGGCAGCGTCCTGGCTTCAAGGAACCCCGTGACCAACCCCGATCCGAATCGCGGCGCGACTTTGCGAAAGATTCACTGGCTTGTGAGCGTCTTATGCGTCTTGACCGAGTCGCTGCTCAGGCCCGGCTTCTGCAAGGAGATCTCGATGATTGCAGGTGGAACCGGGCTGACGCCCTGCTGGCAGGACGGGTGAGGGCCCTTTGCGTGAGGAGGTGGGGAATCTTTGTCCGCCTCTGCAGGTGCTGTCGGCCATCATGCGGGATCTCAAGGACAGCACAAAGGCTCCTGGGCACACACGTCTCGCGGAAGAGCACCCGTGAATACTCGTGCTGTGTGAGTTGACAAGCGCCTTGCAACCACGGCTTGTGCTTCGTTGCACGCTGTGGTGAGTTTCAGGTTCGTCTACTGTATGCGAGCAAGTCCCCTGGCGACATCCTGGCCCGCGAGATGCTGGACCGTAAGATCGGGGCCTAGCGCGTATTCGCGGGATGCGCCACTGTCGCTAACTTGCGGCAGCACCAAAGCCAGGAGAAGCTGGCTGCGGAGAATCCGCAGCGGTTTTCCCTGCATCTGACTGTGGACAAGGTCGACGGGGGTGAGCCGCGCCTCGGTCGCCATTGCCTGCTGCACCGGCGCAGCTCACTTCACGGATCCATAACGATTGAACAGCATGCGAGGTGGAAGGGCCATGTGGGCCACGTGAATGCTGAGATGGCTAAAGCATCCCTCTTCAAGGCTTCTGGACATGCTGCCCACTTTGCTGAAATTTGTTTTGCCAAGCTTGCTGGGTTTGCGATGCCTCGGATTGTCCGTTCAGGCAGGACAGGAGACCATTTGTGCAATGTGCGGGCCGCCAGTGATGCTGGAGAAGGCACATGCTTGTTCTCTGCCAGCGATCGAGCCATAGTAAGCCCAGCGCGCATGACAAGTAAGCCCATGACCTGCGAGAGCTTGCGCCCTCTCGCGATGCCGCCTTGGAAGGCGTGTCATCCTGCTCTGGCAGAAATGGGCTACAGGAAGAAGAACATCTTTGAGTTCTGAAATATGCAAGCGGAGCTTGCATGCTTGTTGGGCTCTGGAACCTTGTGCAGTGGCAGGGCGTTGCATCTCCGCTGATGCAGAATGTGGCGCTCGTGTCGTCGAGAAATACTCCCTTTCGGAGACTGGGGGTACGGATGCGTACAGTAGGGCAGATCACTTCACTTCAAGGAGGGTTCCCAGCCAAGAGAGCAGGACGTGGCAAGGGTTGCTTTTGGAAAGCGGCGATCTGCTGTACAGCAGCGACCCGCACCCTCCTGAAGCATACAGTGTAAAGCGAACATGCGGCCCTATGATGCAAGTGCTGTACAGCAGACAGCGAGAATTCGCCTGGCCAATCTGCTGCCTTTTGTCCAGAGGTTGAGCCTTTTAACGGCCCAGGAGGTTGTACAGTGGCAGAGGTCACGAAGCGACGTCTCAGGAGCCTTGCCAGCCCAATGGCAGCAATGTCCAAAAGAAGCACTGAAATGGTGGTTGGGTCGTGTCTAGTATAGTCGTACATTCTGGGCATTCGAGTACAAAATGCATCGACAGCAGAGGTCCAGTGCCCGTTTCGCCCGAATTTGGCCCCCAGACGTTTCAGTCCTTCGGGCCATTGAGCTCCCGTTCAAAAGCAGCTGCAACCGAAGGAGCGATCGAGCCTTTTGCCAAGCTGGCAATACCGATCAAACAGATGATAAACACATTGCATTTGGGATATATGATATCTTGTAGATTCTGCCGTAGATTCTGCCGGGAGAGGGGGCATCCGGCTGGCGCTCTGGACATTCCCAATGGCGAGCATGGTGGAGCAAAGCGATTCTCGGCCCGATATGCAACTCATGGTATCTTAGTCTCCTGTATGCTGCGAAGCGAATGGAAGCCGGAAAGCTCGTCCATGCAGCCCGAGCACCCTTGACACTGAGGGGACACGGTGGCACAACAAGGAGCACCCACCCTCGGAAGCGGATATCCCGTGCTTCGAGCGACAGGCGCGGATCGGCACATCGCGACTACAGCTTGTGCAGATCACAGGCAAGTAAAATCGCACTCAGACTCGTACTCAGAGAGCTACGCTTCATGATAGTCGCGCCGGCAGAAGTGGTAGTGCGAGAAAGTGCAACTTGACACATCGCCGATATTGCAGATGGTGCAACAATGTTACCTTGTCGATACCTGATTCAGGTGACTCAACGAAAACAGCAAGAGCAATGCTACGGTAGCATTCATCACTGACACCACCATGGCCACCGCGCCGGCCGCCAGCAGCACCAGCACCAGCGTGTCACCCGCTTGTATGGGAGGCTACAAACCTCTCTGCGAGCACCTGTGCGACAAAGGCAGGGACTCACTCGGCTTCAGTTGTGACAGGAAGGGGTCTTTCTGTGCTGCCTGCGACTTGTCAGGCGGAGCGTCCGGATGGCTGGGTGAGCTTGTTGGGGCTGGACAGGGTCTGCAGACTAAACCCCGCAGAGCTGTGAAGTTGGGTTTAGGATGAATGCCTGAGCAGCTTGTGGTTCGGTGTTGCGAGTTGAAATTGCTGGATGTAATGTAGCCTGAGGGCGATCAGTTTGTGGAGCGCCATCATCGGCATTGCCCGGCATTCAAGCTCTCCGTACACTGCCAAGGTCGCCAACTTCCGCGATCTTGCGGGACCTGACCCTTGTCAAAAGCTTTGGCTGATGTACTTCCGGTTTTCTTCCCGGAGAGTTGTGCCAAACTGAAGCTTCTGCGATTCGGGCAGCTAGGCGAGGTGAGGATGCAACACAATCCGAGGATGCCTCTGCGCCCTATCGTTGCAAGGCCTGGCTGCGGCTGCTGCGGCTTTGTATGCTTAGGGAAGGATCCGGACATGTTTCCGACATGATCCGTCACCGTGCAGGGCTTGCTGTGCGTTTGCATGCACAATTTATGCATATGCTTATACCTTGTCGTAGCTATAGCACGTGTCTGAGCTTTCGGAGTCCACAAGTTCTCCCAGGGTGGCCGACTTGCTCGCGGCAAAGTCTACCGCACTGGCTGGGCACCTGAGTGCAAGCTGCCATCGGCTTGTCGGCGCAGAAGAGTAGGAGTTAGTGCAGTGCAGTCTGGTGCAGTACTTTGCTGCCCGACCCACAGATGTCATTTGCTTGGCGTCCAGGCCACTGGGTCACTGCCACACCCACCGACCTGTCAATGATCCGCGACACGCTGGGCATTTGTACCTACCTTGACCTTCGCAATGGCCAGGACCGATCTAGGGTGTCGCATGCCACAGCTTTGTTGAAAGTTCTCTGGGTGAAGCCTTCCTCTGCATTCTGCGAGTACAGGACTTTGAAAGTGTCGATGCGTGCTCCTCTCAGAGTGTTGTTGGAACTCACTCCGAGCCCGTCACAGTGCAGCGGGTGTTTGCCCAATCAGACCCCAGCCGTCACAGTGCCGTGGCACTGTAAGCAGCTCAAAGCCAAAACATGCCAAATCTTCTCCCTGGCACGTACGACGTACACACTTCGCAGATATCTATCTGCAGGGAGTGCTTCGACGACTACCCGCCCAGCCCAAATGGGCGGCACGAGGCCAGTGTTCCGCGAGGCGGCAGCCGAACTTGTACTTGGGCAACTCTGGGGTCGTCATGAGTCTTAAGTTATGGGGGTCACACATCAAGCATCGCCTTCCGAGATGCGGGAGAACGTCGCCGGCTGAGCTGTCCCTTCTCCAAGGCCGGTTCCCGAAACTTCTGAGCCGCAAACTGACCAGAGTTTGAGCGGAGTTGCGCAGGGTCTCGGCGCACGACCCCTCACGCAAGATGAAGCAGCTCAGGACTTACCCTGCCTCCGACATCACTTTCAGCCCAAATCGCCCTGCCAATTTCGTTGAGCATTGTTGAAGATAGATAGGCGACCAGAGCCTCTGCTGCCAAGGAAGGCAGAGTGGATCCATCTGACAAGAAGGCACAGTGCCGGTGTCTCAGAATACTGTATTCGCTTCGCTTGCACCATGCGTGGCTTTGGTTTGATTATCTCGCACCTCGTACGCTGACCCCAACGCAGCCTCTCAACCCTACTCATCCGAGCAGGCGGAATCACCCGGAAGCACCTGGCAAAGAGGGTCTGTAGATTTTTCTCCTTCCGAGGCGCCATTTGGTTCCAGAAGCAGATGCGGAGCGAAGCCTTTCACGATCTGCAGGACCGATCTGCAAGTCTCCTTTGCGGATCTTCGGAGAAGACTTTGCTGAAGGGCTCAGCCAGGTTCAGCTCAAGACGAGCATGCGCGCCATGCTCATCTTGAACTCGGAGGAGGTTCTTACAGCCGCCCGCCTCAGCCTGCGGCCTGCGGCTCTCTCATGTGACAGCATGTGAATGCCCTACGGTGTTCACTGGCCTATCGTGACAGTGAGGCACTCAGAGCTTTGGTGGATGCCGCGAGCCCAGGAAGCCTGCTCTGACCACAGCCTTGCTGTTGAGCTACTGATCGGGAGAATACCAGAAAATCCGATGAGCTGAATCAAAATGCTCAACGCTAAGGAGCGAAACTTCCCAGTGGCCTTCGGCTGTATCGCAGGCAAGGACCGCACGGGCTGGGACCTTGTCCTCCGTACCTGCTGCTGCAGCTCTCCTGCATACCTCATCTTGATGAAAACGCCCCTTTGGGCTCCAAGGCCTTCTGGCATGTTTGGTGCTCCTCGCGCTGGGAGTCAGCGACGAGGACACGCCTTTCACGCATCTGAATTCTGAATGCCTGGCGTCACAACGAGATCTGCCAATCAGCTCACAGAAAGGGGTTGCTTTGGTCTCGCGGAGGCACATGGCACGGACCTCACCAAATCTACGCCCTTTCTTTGGGATGCATGGGCCCATTTCCACTGCGCCTGTCGATATAGACTCTCCGGACAAATCTAAAACCTGCCGGCCCCGTGGCGGTTTCGCAACTGTGGCTTTCCTGATGGCGTCGAAGATGCTTCACAGGTTTGTTGAAGACCATCCAAAAGCTTTGCTCCTCTACTTGGAGGGGCAGGGGACTTAGTAAGTCGTTCATAAGTAGGGTCATAGTTGGGTGAACTCCATTTAGGGTACTGATAACTCTACTTATAACCTAGTTACTAAGTCCTCTGCCCTTCCAAGTACGCAATCTACCCACCGCAGCTTCCTAAGTCGTGCTTCAAATCGAGATCACAGCTGATGCTGCCTCCAAATCTTGAGCTGCATCCATCACTCTTCCTGCATGTGAAAGAGTTTGATTTTCTAGGTCCAGAGTCTCCATGTCATCACAGCATGCCACTCGAATGGCTGAGCAGGACATCATCTCCGACTATATGTTCACCAATGAGGCAGCTGCAAGCGTGTCACGGAGTTCTTCTGGCCTTAGGGTGGGACGTGCTCTCAGGATGCACAGTTGCATGCAGACTCAGACAGCTGTCGTTTTCCCGCCAGCCGCGTGATCTTCGGAAGGTGAGGTTGGGTCTTAGGTCACATGCCCCGCCTGTGTCGCAGTCTGCGCAACACATCAACGCCTGCAATCAGATCGCAGTCGCCATGTGGTGTGAGGAGATGAGGGTGCAAAGGGGATGAGGTGCTGATGCTGCAGCATAACAGCGAAGGTTTGTTGATCTCACTGAATCACTGAATGATTGTGCGAAGTAAAGGCACGGTAGGCAATCAATCCCTCTTGCTGCCATCGTGTGGCATGATGGTACATGTAGTACGTAGGATTGGGAAACCAGCGCGTGCAGGAGCTGAGGATCCGTGATCCACGGAAATACAGCTTGCTGGTGCGAAGGCAGGGTCTGGGGTGGATATCTGAAGTTGCAAGACGACCTCCAGCACGGTGACTGCCGCAACACCACTGCCGGTGACTAGCCAGGACGCGACTCCCACCAAGCGTCCAGAACATCTTGGACAGCTGCGAGCTCAGCTCGGCAGAGAAGCCGCAACATTTCGCAAGTCCCTTGCATCAGCGACAATGGTTGATGGCATTGCCGTTGACCTTGCGAAGCTCTCAGCCTTAGCTCTTACCGACAGGGCCGTTGTGACAATTAGAGGCTGCTAAAAACTCGTATAAGTGTTTTCTTCACGTTGGGAAGTTTCGGGTCTAATGTAAGGCCCCTGGAAGGCATGCATATAATATAGATGCAGCAGCCGTTCTTGAGCATTCAGGTGACGGCGACACCCCACTCTGGGAGGACCTGTGTGTCGGTCTGCGGTAATTTGAGGAGAGCCTGTGCATGTGAGGGCGGTGGCTTCACGTTACACACTTCATCCACGATGAGCTGCAACATACTGCAGCCATCACTCCGCCGGTGGTGCCACACCGTTGCCGTCACGTCTTCCTCGCATGCCAACTGACAGAGATCAACACACACAGACAACACAATGCAACTGGACCCACGCAAGTGTCTGCCCTAGCCACACCAGCCTATCAAACCCTGCCGCTACTTTACACCCACAGATCACGCACCGTTCTTCCGGCCCAGGGTTCGCACCAACTGCTATTCCCCAACCGGCCTTAGCACCCGGCCCAGGCTTCACAAGGGCACAGCTACAGTATCAAATTTCAAACCTGGCATTTATGTCTGTGTGCATTCTGTGTGGGCTGAGGAGCTCGCTCCACCTAGCCGGAAGGAGCAACTGCACACTCTGCTCCCCAAGCCCAGCAAAAGGGGCAAGGGTAAAACAGGAAAGAAGCCGAACGCATCCAGAACGACTCCACCCTAGGAGCGATCCGCTGTTGTCAAAACGTTGTTTTCCCAAGCCCAACAACGATAAGGACGAAGCATGCAAGAAGCCGAAGGACGGACTACAAGCTTGGCAAGGGGAAATACTCCTGGCAGAGCCTGCCTGACTTTATAGGTCCTCGACGAGGGTTTGCCAAAGGCACACGCTGGGTAGGGCCTTAGCAGGTCAAAGGCCGACCCGCTGTCTGTCGAGGCGTGAAAAAGCGCCTGAATGATCGTTTTCCTCCAACAACGAACCAGCTGCACGCCAAATGCAGGTGTCTATTTGAGTCTATTTTTGTGCGTCGTGGCGAAATGTGGTGCGCATGTTCACTTTGGCAAGGGTGAGTGCAACTGCAGGACGTGAACATTGTCTCTGATCCTGATGCCATCAAACGATCAATGGTGCGGAGCTTTCCGCCAATCTTGAACAGGCAGCAAACGTGGCATGCATGAGATGGCCCAATCTCTTTTTGCCATGCTTACGTGTAAGATGAGGTGCACAGAGACATCATTGAGTACGTCATGCACGAAGTGTTGCAGCAGGACGGTGCATGGGTAATTATGTGGTTCGGAGGCAGTTCTTTCAGCATCATCAAGCTGCATCAGGGAGCTAGTTGCAAGCTCTTCTTCCAGAATTCTGACTGATACAAGCAGGCTTTGTCACGGTCCAGCCTAACTTAACAAGCTCGAGTTACAGACAGCAAGGAGTTCAGCGGAGTCGACGGCTACTTCAAGTACATCGGCTTTACCCCATCTGAAGTTGACAGGCTTCGAGCCACAGCTGCAGCTGAGTTTGGCATTCGCTCCTTTGTGAACTTTGTTTTGATAGAACTTAGAACTGACAAAAGCAACCTTTGAGTCGTAAGTGGAATTTCACGAACCCAGGCAAATCTCCCGTTGCAAAATTGTTGCAGCTGTTTGCGCACAAGCACACCTTCTCAACACTTGACGGCTGTACCCAAAGGAAAGCGTGACACGCTCTAAAAGTGGTTTGCTCAGGGCACAGCGGGTCAGCTGTGCATGTCTGCATCCAAAAGTTTGTGGCCGATCCACAACCTGATCGCGAGCGCTGCCACCGGGACGGCTCAGTCGAGGCTCGATCTCGGATCCGGCAGAGGTAAGTCTGCGCACACTGATGAAGAGAAACGGCCCAGTGGCTGTCAAGGCAGCTACGAGAAAGCAGGAAACAGCAAACGGAGCTCGCAAGCGCTTAGCAGACTTCGCTTCTGCAAACTTGTGCTCACAAGTCTGGTGCGGAAGCACAGGCCACAAACATCCGGACTCCTTGCACGTGTATGGGGTTGTTGTGCCTTTGTCTTCGTGTGTCTGTGATTGTTATGTTGGTGCACATCGTAACATATGATACCTTCCAAGGACTTGCCGCAGTCTGCCGATCGTTTTCTCAGTTCAGTTCAGCGAGGGCCCAACGAAGCTGAGTCCTTTGGACTTGGCCCATCTCAGGAGAATTGCTGGTCGAGCCTGCGGCAGAGAATGATCCGTGATGTAATTCAACAGTAACAAGGAGCTGCATCCAATGCTCTGCGAAGCCGGTGAGCATTAGGCGTTGGTTCTCGCTTCCGTCTGCCTGCATGCGGCCTCTGCAAGAGTCTGGCACGTCAGCTCGTGCCGTGCAAGGTGCGATGGGCAACTGTTGGACTAGATTGGACTAGTCAGTATCTGACTTACGGCTACCCACCGCCTGTGCGCAAGAGAGCGAGTCAGATGTGCAGCTTCAAGTTTCTCGTTTATGCAGGGGCAGAGGCCTTTCCGGCAAAGTGCCATGTCGGATTCCGCCGATGAAGACTACCTAGAAGCTACGAGTGGAATTGCCTCTGCCTCAGACGCCGTTTGAATATGTGGTCACATTCTCAACTTCAGCACTTTGAAGCAATTTGCAAAGGGATACTGAACCGAATACTGGCCAGCCTTGAATCTAACGTGTTCAGATTTTATACGTCTTATCAGGGGAGGCTGTGATCACACACTGCCATGACGAGGATGACAACAACCCAGTTGCAGTTGAAGTGGCGCAAGGAGGGCGGTCTGTAAAGTTGCCGTAGCCGATCATTTGGCGCACGCCTGCACGGTTGTTGTTGTCGTCTTCTCTTCTATTTAACGCTTAGGGCTTCTTATTGAAGCTGGATTCTGTGCGATGGCAAGGTTTTATGCCGCGCTTTGCCTTAGCAAAGATGCACAAGAGAAGGCATGCAGCACGTGTGTGGGCCCTCTGGAATGCCAGAAGCGTCGCCTAGCAAACCTAGCTTACAGGAGAGTCCATCGGATTTCGACCGAATGAGATAGCCACATAGCAGTATATGTCTGCCTCATCCTGATCGTTTCTGGAGGGCCTGCAATCCCGCCGACGCAGAAGATGACAGGTGAATCCATGCACCAGAAGACAGTGCAACCTCACACACTGCTGATATGCATCGATATCTGAGCCAAAGCCAGTCTAACGAAGCACACCCGACCTTTGCTTGGTCTATGACAAGCCCCTGCAGAGTCAAGTCAAGGCCAAGTGCAAATTTGCTTCACGAGACCTAAACATTTTGGGGGCCCAGGTCTTGCCTTATCAATGTAAAGACCAGCCGCCTGCTCACCTTGCATGGTGTTGATCCCTGAACATGTAACATGTAGATTCCCGACCACGGGTTCAGTCTTCATGCTGCAGGGCTAGAGTTTCAGTTCCTGAAACCTGAAACCCAGAGGCTCTAGGCTCTATATAAGTCCTCGAACTGGCTACTTCTGGTGCGCCTGTCCGTCGTGACTGCACGGCCTTTGACCATCTTTGACCGTTCCGCGACCGCTACCGAATCCCTGGAGGCAGGAGCAGGAATTGCCGGGGTGGTTTATTTTGTGTGGCTTGTTCTTGGCATAGTTTGGTCTTTTTGGTGTCAGTGTTGATTCTCCGATTCGTACGGTTATCGAAGTGTTTGTCGTTGTTATCAGTGTTGCCAGTTTTGTTTTTGTTCAAGCATGAGTAGGTGCTGCCAGTATGATTGTTTTTCCATTGCCATGTCCATGGTGAAGTCATGTTGTTCTTGCTTAATATTTTCCTCTTCACGTGCCACTTGTTCGCGTCGGAACGAGGAGTACGTATCACGCGGTAAGATTATACACGACAGTTCGTCAGCACCAGGACATCAGCCCTAAAGAGCGCTGCTGTTGCTCGTATCCTACTGTGCAGTATCGGCACAGTATCCTTTCGATTTGATAGTAGTACTATCAGTTTGTGTTCGGCCTGAATCAAGCTGTGTGCATTCTTGGCTCATCTTTGCACGCAGCTGCACTATGCTAGCGAGTCTTCTTCAATCTCTTCAAGTCGTCTTATGGCCACTCTGGTTGATTTAGTCCAATCGGCTTGATTCTCGGATTTCGGGCTCCTGGATTCTGGAGGCCAGGCTAAGAACAAGTTGAAAAATGTTGAAAGCATTCGGGTAGTAGGCTTTGTTTTGGGCGTCAGCCAGTCATGGGGATGCTGTGAACAGCTGGCTGGAACAAAAGGGCAGATGATCCACTTTACCTGGCAATGGTACTGTAGGGGTTGATGTTCAGCAGTACACTCAGTCAGTACACCAATGGAAACTGCTAGTTGCAAGAACAGTTACGTGCTTGATCGAAACTCGAGAGCAGCTGCGGAGGTCTAGCTTTCCTCCCCACCGCGGCAGACACCCGAAGTGGTCGCAGCTAATCCAAGAGGCGCGATGCCTAGCAGTAGCATTGATTGAAGGAATGAGCAGTCATGTATTGTCTGCATTGCCTCGTAGCAGCCAGCTGAGAAGAGTGTGAGCTGTCTGGCCGCGTAATGCTGCCTATTACTATCTGAAAGTCCCTTCAAATTTCTGTCCGCTGGCCAGGTGAGGTCTTCTCGCACTTCGTGGCATGTACGTAGCATTCAATTACTCGATGTCGGTTTGCAATGTGAGACTTGCTGGTAGAATGCGGCCCTCCGAAGCAAGTTCTCCTCTTCTTTTCCGTCTCTCTCCTCCTTCCTTGTCACCCTCTACAAGGGGGTCTACTGGCTGTCTTCAAAGCAACGCTCATGACAAACTGGCAGAGCCGTCCGCCAGCTGGGGTGAAAGAGAACGTGCCCAGCGTGAAGAAGCCGAAAGTCCATGTAATGGCCCACTTCACGTCTCATCTGTCAAGGTTTTTGCCCACAGCTGGTGGTGTATAGATCTTCTTTCAGAAGCTTTACAAGCAAAAAACAAAGAAGAGTGTGCTTCTTTGTCGACGAGGTGCGAAAGAGCAGACCTTCACACCCAAAGCGTGCTGTAGTGCTTGCATCAGCTTTCCATAGCGCTGTCAGCGCGTCCGCTCTTGGACACCTCAGCTCAAGGCGCGCTGAAGCATTGATTGCGCAGGTTTTACTGCAGCTCCGCTGCGTAGAGACAGTACGAGTTTAATCCCGAGAAAAACGAGCGCCGTGGCTGGTTCTACCAGATTTCATGCTGTGCAAGTCTGCTACGCGACGGCTTAATCGTCGTGCTTGACAAATTTGCCAGCGCAAGTTCTCCAAGAGATGAGGCTCAGCATAGACGTGCGGAAGTGCATCAATTCAATCACACACGACCCCTCGTTTTTCGCAAGGCTGTAGACAATCTGTCAGCTGCGCTACAGCTTCTGGCCCCCGACGCCAGCATGGGACCACGTGTGGACTCACGCCGAGTGCGCGCTGCCAACAACGTGCCAATCAAGGCGGGCTCTGGAGCTCCGACTCCAACATCTCCAACCTGCTTCTATATATCATACATGAGTATTTAGTTTCTTTTCTATTTGTGGGTCTAAGGGATCAATCCCAATCAGAAGAAAGCAACGTGGAGATCCGTCAGCTGGATGCAGGATGGCTCTGGGGGTGCTGTGCTTTACTGGATGTGCTCAACTGAGCCTTTGCTTGGTCACTTGCCGAAAGGCTGACGTCTTGCCAAGTTTATTTGCATGGCCGAGCGATCACTGCAAGGTCCAGGGATCAGCGGGCTCACGACAACTGGGCCCTCCTGAAGGCTCAGGAGCTTCCTTCGGGTGCCGGGATGTTCTTCCACAGTTCTTCCATCATTTCTAGTCTATCTTCTTCTCATGCCCTGGCACTGGAAGAGAAAAGCACAGCGAAGAAGCAGCGTAGGCCACCACACCCGTATTGACGGAAGCCTTTACCTTTGCATATTGTCATCGCAGCGGCAGCACCATCGTTGCACGGATGAGCGCGGATTATGCCTTTCCTGACAAGTCTCGTTGAGGATCTGGCTCTAGAGAGAAAGGCGCCGAACCCTCAGTGCTGAAATGACAAAGCTTCTAGGAGTTCAAGGTTTCAGTCTGAGCATGAAGGTCCCTTCTTGTCTGCTTCTGCCTGGTGCCGAAATTTCTGGATGCCACCCTTCGCCACTTTGACTTCATGCTGCAGGGACTGGCTTGGAGCTCAGCTTCGGAGTTGTATGGAGCGGCACAGGCGGCCCACAGACCCCCCTTTCACAGGTCTTGGCAGGACGTAATGGATGCACCATTTCTGGAGTCTGCATCATCCTTGCGTCTCGTGGTTTGCTGTCGGGTGCATGCAGAGGCGGAGACATGCAAGGACCTTCAGAGTTTGAACATCGGCAGCGAGCTCAGGGTGGGCGGTGCATCAGCCCTGTCAATCTGCATGGTTTGCAAGATGATTTCGTGTTCAAAGCCTATCCACTGCGGCCGAGTCAATGTGATCTGTTCCAGGGTCAACGGACTTAAACGAGTTGGAGAATCTACCTCTTGCCCTGTGCTACTAGTGTGTGTGTGTGAGAAATTCAACCACTCCGCCTGAATGCTCTTATCTGCAAGGCTTTGTGCTGCTGAAGGCGTGGCTTCAGTGTGTTTTGCTGGTCGTGTGGAGAGTCCGTGCAGGGTAGGCACAGGTCGGGACGCCTGAGTCTCTGTGCCTTGGCCGCCTCAGGGCCAGAGCGTGGCGGAAGTCCCCAAGCTCGTGCGAAAGCTCCAGCAGATGGGAAAGAAAGGCTTGCAGATCGCTTCAGTTTTTGCTCTGCCGGAACGAAGTACCCCCAGCTTTTCCGACAAGCCATCTCGTTCAGGCGGCGTGCATGCTGTCGTCTGTGACACTTCGCCACTTCGAGTTCCACGTTCTTGGACGGCAGGCGACCCGAGCAGAGTTTCTTGGCGACACCGCTACGAGTCCGCTATATAGCACGACTGATGACGCGGATCGTGCATCAGCTGCACCATGCTACACCCCGGTTCGTGCTGCGCACGCTGCACATAGCGCGGGAAGTTTCGTTGGGGCAGTGAGCACATAAGAGTAGGGTAGCAGAGCACAGTAATCTTTTTGGCGACAGGGGTCGCGAACGCGCTGCAGAACATGAAGGTGCCGTTGCTGCAGGCAGGGCAGCGCATTCGAATGGTTGTCAGGCTCGATGGCTAAGTGCAAACCATGCCAGGTGGATGCCCATAATGTGGTGCCAATTTGGGAGGCTGGCATTTCAGATTTTTGTTGACACCGCCATGGGCCATCTTCTCAACGTCGTCCATATTTCCGACTGCCCTCTGACTGCTGAGGCTTCTGAAAAGCAGGAGACCGGTGCACGCACCCTGCGGCCAAAGATCACCAAACGGCTGAAGGCAACTTGGCAGTTGTAGATGGCCGTTCGTGACGCGATCGAATCCTTAAACGAGGAGTTTCTCGTGGATTTCCCTCCCTTGCGCAGGTGCCAACCTTAGAGTTCCTTGCAAGGGCAGCATGGTTTTTAAGAATCAGGGCTTTTGCAAAGACTGCCCTTGATCGACTTCCGTCGTGTACAACTCTTCCTGGAGCAGCAGCACGTGGCATTTGTTTTCACGGCGTAGATGCATCACCAATCTAGACCACTCCTTGCTTGAGGTGCAGCGGGATGGGCACCTTTAACCTATGACCCACCGATAGAACTATCATAACTGGCCCGGCCAAAGCGACACATGCGCATCTTCAGAGGCAACGTTACCACTGTCGCAACGGGGTTCGTCACGTTTACAGTAATAGCGCTTGTGGTTGCTCGACGATACAACCTGCTTGAACATTGCTGGCTTGCACCCCACCGCATGAAGCGCACCAATGTCGAACTTTGGCACTTGACTGAGTCTGGCACGGCCACTCGACAGAGTGCTGGCCTGCTCGGTAGTCGACGTGACCACAACTGTCTTTGTGGCTCTGTGGGCCTGACAAAAATCTGGGCATGCGCTGAGAACGAATTCCAGAAGTGCTGTTCCCATGGCTCGCAACGCATCCGCATCGCCATCAGCGACCTACAGTACTGAGTGTTTCGTCAAGATGGCACGCCTACCGCACTCGACATTGGCATGGGTATCGTTGCGAAGGCAAGCGCAAGCACGTGTTCTACAATTTCTTCCTTGTTCCAGAATGCAAGATGCTTACAAAATCTCAAGAGGCTCAACTTGTCCGTGCCGACTGCTGGGACCTGGACCCTGTGCAGCTCGTCTTCGAGGACGAAGAGCTCTTCGTCCTGGAAAGAAGCAGCCCGGATGACACAGAGACGGACACAACCACAACGGATGTAGTTATACAAACAAGATGCGGCACTTCCATGTGGCGCTTGTCGTGGATTTCCTAGCAGTCAGTGACCTTCTTGCAGGGTCACAAGATGCAGATACGTCGAGCACGACACTTGCGAGCTGCGCGGAATCATCAATGCAGAGCACATCTTTGGACGGTGTCGACACCACTACCACAACGGGAGAGGATTCCAGCAGTACTGAAGAGGTCCCTGGCGAGAACGGCATCACCTGTGAAAGTGATTCGAGCTCTTCGTGCATCGAGTTGGAAGGAACGGGAGCTGGCATCCAACATCTTCTAGCCGTACAGCCAAAAAGTGTTCCACAGCGGACTCGCTTCCTTCTCAAGCAAAATGCTCGGCTCTCAGTGGGCACTTCTCGGAACGCGCAGCGGTTCCCCGCAAAAGTGTCCGGGGATCGATCATGCTGGGATGACGCTGTCGAAGATGTTCTGAGGCATGCCGGTCAACACAAAGTCAGTCGCACATTTTGCATCTTGGACATTGAGAGATGGCACCGCATGCTCATGCAGTCCTCAGATCCATCCCGCGCAGGGGTGCAGCGAACGGTCACTGGAGCACGCTGCGGCGGCCGGCGCTTTGTGCCGGGACCGCATGTTGAAAGTGCGCTAAGCAATTTCGTACGCAAGTCTTGGGACATCATGCAGCGTCGCGACATCTCTGCCTGTGGTAAGGCAGCATGGTGCTGCTATCATCTTGTTCGAATCCATCCCTTCAGTGACGGCAACGGAAGACTCGGACGTTTGCTCGCGCTTTGGGCTCTGCGTGTATCTGGCTTTCCGCTGCTTGTTCAGCTTTGCGCGGCTGGCACGGACCGAGCGGTTTTCATCGAAGCGTTCCGAGCTGCTGACAAGAATCATGGAAGCACGCTGCTGCTGGCAGCTCTGATAGAAAAGAAATGTGAGTTGGCAGCAAAAATGTGGCACCGGGTGGGGCCATCGGACCACGACACGACGAGTACTACCCCGGAGGAGTCTGATGCTGCAGACACGTCCAGCACAACACCGTCACGCTCCGTCGACACCACTACCACCACGGAAGAGGCTGACGAGGTCGATGATGCAGACACGTCCAGCACAACTTCGACAACTACAGCATAGTCATAGTCAATGTAGAGCAGGTCCTTCGGCCAGCGACGGCACGAAGCAACCACGGCCGGCCTGACAATCATGTGATTAGTTTTCTGTGGGGACACCGGGATACCACCCACGGAAGAGGATAATCGCTCCCGAACTCAAAGATCTCATGCAGTCGCCCTAGACTGCAGGGATGAACGTACTATCAGCTTGTCGTCAAACTGAGAAAACACCACTTCGAGAAAGCCGCACCACAGTCGTTGGCCAAGTGCGCGTGCCCTGGTCTGTGAGGTCTCGCAGTAGAAGGAAATTGTCCTTTCCAGATCTTGGATGCTACCCAGCGCTACCTGAGCCACCCCATTCGATCATCGCTGCGAGTGGCGTGATTGGTCTGGACCGGACGCCTGGGGGTACGGCTTTCTTGGCAGCATCAGGTGCAAAAGGCCCGCAAGGAAAGACATATCTCCGTGTGCACATCGTTCAATTGCCAAGACGCTCAGTGTACCGACTCTGCGCAGCCAGCGTTGGTGTCGTCATTTACGACATCTCCCTACAGCCGAGGCTCTTCAATGTAGGCCCCAGGCCCCAACTGGAGGGTGTGGGTTTGCAAGGACCCCGTGCTCTGAGGCATCCTGTCGCCCCGCTGCTGGGGAAGAAGGGAGGCCAGTGCGGCTTTTCTGCGGGAAGATGGTGCATTAAATCACGGCAAGTCGGAGTCTACAGTCTACATACAAGCATGCCATATACCACATGGATCATAGTAAAGCAGGTCCAGTACCAGACAATGCAACACAGCATAAAATCTCTTGGACGCATGAGGCGAACCCATGAGAACCCCTAAGCTTGCTGTTATGTTTTGAACTTGGCGTGCTTTCCTGCTCCAGTGTGAGTACTATGTCGTTCAAACGGAGGTCGCACAGTAGGGCGGAAGCTTACGACGGAGGCTGCTGGTTTAGCCTGTGCGGATGTGTCGCTGAGAGCGATTGCCATAACGAAGATCTACCAGCTCTCACTGTTTAGTTGGAACCGGGGTTTGTGAAAATTCCCAGAGCTGTGGTGTATTGTACAACTGTATTTCCCAGAGTTTACCCGACAGGTGTTTGCTAGAACTCTGGGCTGGGGTCTCTTCGCCGGGCCATGATTCTACCACCCATCGATGGCGGTGTCCGTGCCGCACCCGCGCAGCCGCGCAGCGACAAACGGTGCGGCAGTCAGTCAGGGGTGTTGGGTTTGTGGCAGTCCGGCGATTTCATGAACCCAGAAATTTTTAAGCATCAGAGTTGATGAATTCCCATCTGTTGTTTCGTTCATCGCCTAACACCTTCGGGGCTCAGGAGGCCCTCCGAGCCAGAGAGGTCCACCTCGTTGAAGGCTGGGACGTTTCAGCGAGTTTGTGCGGCATGGCTGCTGCGTTTCTTTCAAACGGTTTAAACTACTGGTAGCATGATCGAGCATCATATGGGTACACGCGGGAGGCCGTGCAGTTGAAGAGTCAAATCAAGGCGGGCTGGGACCTAGTGTGGACATGGTCATGGGTGATGGCAGCCTTCGGATGTTGTAGCCCTCACTTAGCGGCTTGAGCTTAAGTCACGCAAGCGATCTGATATTGCAACTGCAGTTGACTAGGAGGGCCGTCGGCACAGCCGGTTTGGATCTGTTGATGTTCAGCGCCCTGAGGCCAAATTTCACGAGCTTGACGTCAACAAGGCAGGCCTTCAACACGTCTGCAGTCGGCCAGTACCCAAAAAATCCTACCCAGTGCAGATGACGAGATTTGCCTCGTGCTGCAAGTGTGGCCATAGAACAGTTGAACCGGCTTAACCCAGTACGACTAAGCTGTAACGCCACAATGCCGGAAGAAACAGCGGGAAGCCAGGATGGCTGCTTGTCGTTCGAGGAGCTGACTGTGCAGCTCGGCTGTCGAGCACGCATAGCAAGCCACACGAGCCTTCCAAAGAAATTGACTACATTCAGGTTCCTGGGATGTTTGTCGACCAAGCTCACAGAAAAGGAAGTGCGCGAGATCTTCAGGAGCTCGTGCTGCTTCAGAGCTACTTTCATGAAGGTGTCAATTGCCCACTGTTTTGCAGGACCATGGATCGAAACAGCATCCTGGCTAGAAGTTGTAGTTGCAGCAAGAATGGGCTAGGCTGTCTTGTGCTCTGTGCTTCCTTCGCGGCGCAAAGCTCTTCGCGGCGCAAAGCTCAGTCAAACGACAGAGACCTCAAGCCAACAGAATCGTCATGGCGGCCGTGCAGAACCCCGGACCCCGCGTCTATGGGCGAGCAGGTTTATCAGGACGCCCCGGGGGTCTCTCGCCGCCACCATAATGATGGTCCCGGTCTGCCGGCCATGCCAACTCGCCGACTCAGATTTCCGCCGATGCGCCCACTCAACCGATGCCCACTCATAGCTGCAGCGCCTGGACCCGTCTGCCACCTTCCATGCGGTGACCCACGTTCAAACCAGTGCCACTCACAACCGCCCTACAACTTTCCCCAGAAGCACGATCGGTTGTGTGATATCTCCACCCAAGAAGATGGCGGGAAGCTGAAGGGGAATGAAAAATCGGGAACGGCTTCAACTACTGGAGATACGACTCATATTCGTCTTCACGGAGCCGCAAATCAGCCACGCTTGCCCTAATCTGCTGCAGCAAGAGAATCACCCGCATGAGCATTTTGTGCATGATAAGACCATCCCTGCCGCATCTGTTCTTGATTGTTCTTGAAGCGGCAAGAGGGATGGACAAATCTTCCCCCTCACGGCATGAGTTTGCCGCGCGAGCCGGCTTCGACGAGAGACGAGGGGAGGTGGAGTGACAAAGCCGCCCCCGAACGGAATTTCTGCGAGCGACGAACGGCCTGCCGTTTGCCTGGAAACCAGTGCAGGGCAGACTGGACTCGCCTTTGTACCAAGCCCCAGGTCAGGAGGTTGGGAAAGCTTGCTTGTCCTGGTTTTGCAAGCCATCTCAGGAGACGAGAAGGTTCAGTTCGATGAGCACCATGGTGATATCCAGCCATACGGATTTCTGATCATGCCTGTTGATCTGTCACGGGCTGGGTCTGAGACTGTGCGTGCATCTTTTGGTGGATCAAGGTTCGTTGATTTCATCTTCAGCAGTGAGATGGACAAGAACCCACGCTTGCTTGCAGATGTGGAGGCTGCCCGTGCAAAGCTTGGGTTGTCTGTGGTTGTTGTGTTTGTGGTGGTTGGCGTCGTGCTTGTCCTGTCGTCGGCGTCCTCGGGGTTGTGGTTGTGATTGAATGTGGTTGTAATTGCGGTTGTGGTGGCGGGGGTGGTGGTGGTTGTACTACTACTACTACTACTACTACTACTACTACTACTACTACTACTACTACTACTACTACTACTACTACTACTAAACTACTACTAAACTACTACTAAACTACTACTAAACTACTACTAAACTACTACTACTACTACTACTACTACTACTACTACTACTACTACTACTTCTACTACTACTACTACTGCTACTACTACTACTACTACTACTACTATTACTACTACTTCTACTACTACTACTACTACTACTACTACTACTACTGCTACTACCACTACTACTACTCCTACTTATACTACTACTACTACTACTACTACTACTACTACTACTACTACTACTGCTACTGCTACTGCTACTGCTACTGCTACTACTGCTACTACTGCTACTACTGCTATTACTGCTACTACTGCTACTGCTGCTACTACTGCTACTACTGCTACTACTGCTACTACTGCTACTGCTACTGCTACTACTACTACTACTACTACTACTACTACTACTACTACTACAACTTCTACTCCTGCTACTACTGCTGCTACACCTACTACCTACCACCTACCACCTACAACCTACCACCTGCTACATACATGCTCGTAATACGTACTGCATGCTACATGCCACATACTACAGATCGCATACCGCATACTACATACTGCTAACTACTTCTACTGCCACCACTACTGCTACTGCTGTCGCCGGTCTTCCCACATGGCTCCACAAGTGCTGCTACCTACTTCAGTATCAAGGAAACTCTGAAGAGTGCACTGATGAGACCCGGAGTTGATCTGTCAGAATGCTCCTCGCCTGTCATGGTTTGGTTCTTCGGAACGGTGACAGGGCTGAGTATCTTCTCTTGAGGCAACCAAAGGTTGTGTGCACAAGGCACCGGGATGAACCGGACCTTTCAAGGCTTGTTCCAGACTCCACCCCGACGCTTGGTGGATCGGACGTCCGCTGCGATCGAAGCTCGAAGCTGCGACTGCGACCGCTACCGCTACTACTACTATTATTGTTACTGTTAGTACTACTACTACTACTACTACTACTACTACTACTACTACTACTACTACTACTACTACTACTACTACTACTACTACTTCTACTACTACTAGTACTACTACTACTACTACTACTACTACTACTACTACTACTGCTACTACTGCTACTACTGCTACTACTACTACTACTACCACCACCACTACACGTTGTTGTAGTAGTTATCAGTCAGTTGTGTTTGTTTGCCTGTTATGCTCGGCCTCCGCCCAGGCAGCCGCGAAGCGCAGCACGAACAATGTGGCGCGTGTGGAGTCGACTGCAGCCCGACAGCGGATGATCGTTTAAGATCAAGGAGTAGTCGAGTTTTCTGTGTTACCAAAGGGTGCTGAAAGCCTCCTCTAGATGTGCTCGTGCAGACGCATTGAACTGGCAGCAGCATCTTTGATTGCAGAAGGCAGCCCGCGAGAGAGCTGTGGCAACCTCAGCTGCAGCCTTGCAGTGTGCAGCCTTGGGCCTGAAGCCCGTGCTTGCCCGTAGTCTTGCTCGTGGCGATTTGAAGGAGCGCCTACATGCGGAGAAGGCAGGTCGTGATCGTCTTGGGCGTCTGGAAGGGCGCTATGCCTTCCGCTGCTGCAGCAGCAGAGCAGAGGAGATTCATCAAGAAGGGTATTGTAGCCTCCAACACTGACAGGCCAGTCACCAGTCTAAGTATTAAGAAGAGCAAGCCGCAGGGTGTCTGCTTTGTGCACAACCCATGCCAGAAGCTCCTCAGTCATCTGTTCTGCCTGCCAGCCATGTGACGGGGTTGAACGAAAAGATGCGATCAGAAAGCGAGCCTAAGGTTGGCAGGGGGACGCTGATGAGGCGCACTGAATCTTACGGAACCTGCTGATGCAAGTCTCGAATGTGGACAGATCTCACGGTCCTGTACTCCGATATCACTACGCAACAAGCACGACTGCTAAACAGGGTCACAGGTCTTTTACAGATGCTTTGGCAGGCAGAGTCCTTCGAGCTGATCCTCCGTGAGTCCGGAAAGTTCGAAAGCATCTCGGGCTTGAACAGGTCTTGCACCTGTAGTAGCCGCTTTTGGCTCGGCCACCGCTCGGTTCACTCGGATACACGAGGGCAGCATGCGCATCTGCGCATCCGGCGGCACTTAGCCTCAGTCGAGCTTCACGAGTTCCCAACCCCAAAGTGCGTGCTGCATGTCGTGTCGCAACGTTCGTTGGTGCAGGCATTTTCGGCGACAGTAGCCGCTCGCTTGTGCGTTCAGCCCATGAAGGCATGTACTTCTCGCAGCTCGGGGCGGGAATGACGGACAAGGAGAATCACAGTGGTGCTTGGGAAGCACCTTGGAATGAAATCAGCTATGGTAAGCTTTCAGCCTCAGTTTGAACATAAGCACCCATATCGAGGATTGGAAGCTTGGGTGTGTCGGACGTGTAGACGTGCAAGTGCAGTACTAGTTTTTCCAGCTCTGCTAGGAAGTGTCACTGGGCGGCACTAAGACGGACTATTGCTCACGCCCTCCGGCAGTTGCAGGTCTCAGCCACAGAACGCGAGATCTTGCTCTACAAAGAGGCTTGGCAAACTGGACAAGTCTGTCACTCTGTCCGTGGCCTCGCTGCCATGTCTTCCTGCACGTATGGTGCCATGATCCGCCACAGGGACGTGGTGAGTCAAGGAGCCACCTTCCACTTGAAAGACCCCAGTGTCTCGCACGTTGGCTGTCAGCTTAACTGTCCGCAGCTGTCAGGGTGGTGGCCCCGTCGAGCGCTGGGCTTTGGATGCGCATGGCGCCTGGCCTGCACAAAGCATGATAAGGTTCTAAAGTCTTAATTTCAGGCTATTCTTGTGGAGAGGCCTGCGAGAGAACCAAGGTGATCTCGATGCCGGAAAAGACTTTGCTCTGCATCTTGGCGGGTTGGAGCAGGTTCTGAACCGGGCCAAGTTGCCATAAACTGTCACGGCTGGTGCAGTACTGCACGGTGGGTAGCCTAATGCCAGCAGAATCAGTACTGGTCGTGGATACTCCGCCGCAGCCTTCTTGCCGACTGTTTCGGTACAGTTTTCTGTCCCTGTCTGTTTTCTCCTACTCAGACCAAACATCGGCATTTACGGGATTTTCTGCAGTTTGCGTGTACCTTCCTTTACTTCTGGTACCTATTTTGTTTGTGTCATATGAGAGCCCAGAACGTATTCTGCTTTCGATTCTGCGTTGCTAGTCTACCGATGACTTCTCGATACTGCGGCCAATCAACAAGGCCCATCTCATCGAAGAAAGACGCCAGAAAGCTGATCAATATTCTTCAAGAAACACGCGTTCCGTCTCATTGAACAAACCTCCTCCATCAGAGAGAAGCAGAAGAAGAAAGCTCCTTCAGTAGCCAGCACTACCAAAGCTTCTACACAACGTATCACATCAGACAAGTGATGCCTACCTTCTATCATGAGATCACGACAACTTAGAAAACAAGCTCTACCATTGAATTTAAATGCATCCGGTCATGATTAGAACTTTGCACGTTGACCTTCTTGCGTTTTACATGACGATTGAAACAGGTGCTCTTCTGTTCATATCACGAAACACAACAAGGTGCTGCTATCTTCCAATCAGAAGCCAGTACAGATGACCTTTTTTCTTCTCATAAGAAACATGGCAGCAGATCTAGCTATTCAAGAGACAGAGCTTCTCGTTCATTGCAACAACTTGAGGGGGCCACTTTGCCCTATGCTACTAGCCGCTACTAGCACACAAATATTTGAGCTCCTACCACCCTTTAACACAGCATGAAGCACATGGAGCTGGGAATCTACAGCCGATCAGTGTTGCACCAAACTTGGTCAACTTGCCAAGCTTGCCCAGCTTGGTGGGAGCAAGATAATCTGAAGATAATGCACAATCTTGGTATTCTTGAAATCTTGGTCGTCCAGCGGTTCCAAGATTGCCGCTCAATGTTGCCAAACTTATAAACAGTTGCAATCTTGAAAAGTGGTTTCTGCTGCTGGGTTTAGGGCATTAGGGCTATGGGGTTTAGGGTTTTGGGTGGGGCTTAGCGTTTAGGGTTTTCGATGGGGACTTCCAAAAATCATGATTACAAGATTTTGTGCTACCTACGGAACCACCGCCACGATGATGGGCGAGCCTGTACGCCAATCTTGCCGAGCAAGCTTGCGTCCCCTCCTCTCAAAAAAATGAAAAGCAAGATGGGCAAGGTCGAACGCCAATCTTGCCCTAAGATCGGCTCTAAATCCCCGGCACACAGACTAGTACAACTAGTACTACTGGTCCTACTAGTGCTAGTACACGGATTTGTACTAGTACTACATCGCCCCAACGACTACCATTCCCACACCACCACCACCACCACCACCACCACCACCACCACCACCACCACCACCACCACCACCAGCACCAACAGAGGTACTGTCACCGTGACTACAACGACGGTACAACGACTGAATCGGCTGGAACACATCCCTGCTGCTACTGCTACCAAGAGAAGATGGTCACTGCTTGAATCAATAATCAACGTTTCTTCTTGGTGTTCTCAGGATGTGGGTTTAGACCAGCAGAGCCTGAGGTCGAAACAGCGCATGGTCCTGCGGTCAGATGACGACTGTCTAGCATGACCACGGCACCTTAGTTGAGGCATGCTGGGGGCCTTTTGTCCATTTGCGCACAGAAAGTTGCAGATCGTGACATGGCACACCATGGCGCTGGAAAGACCTGGTTTTTGTTCTTGCTAGATCACATGAATGACCTAAGCAACTTTCGGTGAGGAATCGCTTGGGCCATTGTTGGACGATTGTAGGATTGCTGAATTGTAGTCGGGTCTTCGAGTCTTTCAATTTTAACAAGGCTCCTGATGGCGAAGGTCTTGTTCTGGAGCCCATCAATCCGGACTTCCTAGCCCATCCAAGCGGTTGCGGTGCGGGGAGTGGCGAAATGTTGTAGACAGTAATGTGCTGCTGCTGCTGACGATGATGATGGTGATGATGCGGATAACGCGAATCACAGCTTCATGTTGATAAATTGCACTGGTTATGTTGATGGCGATGATGATCATGATGATGATGATGATGATGATGATTATGATCGTTCACTTTGTTGGCGATGATGACCCCGATTGTGGTGATGGCGATGCTGTTGACGATCGTGTCAGTGCGTAGGATTATGTTCGTGTTGCTCATACTTATCATGGTCATTATCGCCGTGGTTGTTAATGTGGTTGTGGTGGTGCTGGGGCTGGCGCTGGGCTGGGGCTGGGGCTGGGCTGGGGCTGGTGTTGGGCTGGGGCTGGGGCTGGGCTGGGACTGGTGCTGGTGCGGGTGCGGGTGCGGGTGCTGGTGCTGGTGTGGTTGTGGTTGTGGTTGTGGTTGTGGTTGTTGTTGTTGTTGTTGTTGTTGTTGTTGTTGTTGTTGTCGTCTTTGCTGGTGCTGGTGCTGGTGTTGTCGTCGTTGTCGTCGTCGTCGTTGTCGTTCTTCTTGTTCCTTTTGTTTTGACTTCTTGTCGATCTTGCCGTCGCAATGGTCGTCGGCGTCGTAGTCGTTGTCGTCTCCGCTCTTCTTCTTGGTCGTTATGATCTTGATACGATTTTGCTTTGAGCACCATAGTTCCTGGTAGTTCGCCTTATGCCTGGACTGACTAGAGCAAGTATGGGATTGGACAATGTATTCAAAAGCCGCTCTCCATGGTACCCTTTGCATGGCCAAGCAATCGCTGAATTTGAGTGGGTGTGGCAAGCCCGCCAGCGGCCGTGGGAAGATTTGCAATGATGGTGCAGATACCATTAAGAGGAGCCAGCACGGTACCGACGTGTACCTAAATTTATTCAGACTCCTTCTATGCGCAGCGGACTGATAGGACAGGCTTTTCCAAAAACAGAGTTGTGAGACAGCCCAGCCCGACGAGTTGCATCAGCTTTGATTGGTTTCAAGTTCGGTTAGCCCAGTTTCGAATGACATGATCTTATATCAGATGTAATCCTCTATCTTCCCGCCATTTGTGTGCTTCTCTTTGTGCTAGCGCCGGCTCCCGCTGCAAAGCAGCTGTCCTGAGATCGATACCGTAGCCGGTTCAGCTACAGGGCAATTCGTCACCTCGCATGAGATGTGAGGCGTTCACCAATTGCTCTGATTTGCTCTGCGGATTTCGTGTGATCACGAGGCTAAGCTTTGTGGTCTGCTCCGGGAGACTTCTTACTCTCAGTGCTACCCGCTACCGTTTCAAAGAAGCTTCAAGGCAAAGCTGAGAATTGTCCTCTCAGGCGAGGTTGCACTGGAGTGGCAGGCCGAGTTCCGTCAAAATGAGGCCAACTCAGACTAAAAGCGAGCGACTTGCATCGAACTTTGCCACAGACTTTTTCGAAGAGCTGCCGCTGGAGGCTTCGATGTTGCGGCGGCGCTGAAGTCGCTGCAGGTGGACCGCACCGTGGGCCCCGTGAGCAAGGTGGGAGTGGGATGAGTTGTATGAAACACCCGAAATCTGTCCCGGGCAGACTTGTCTGTTGCGAAACGACGCAGATTCCACGAAATTTAATTGCTCACACTTCGTGTTTTACTGAAGCGTCTGGGTAGCTTCCTCCGCCCTGTCCTGCTGGAGGAGCTCTTCACCCCTGGAGCTGCAGCGGGCAAGCGGCGCCTCGAGGATTCCATTCGACGCAAGGGTCGGTTGAACACGTCATGTCAGGGGAAGCTGCGAAGCAACTGGCGTTCCAAGCCGCAGACAGCTCTGCTGACAGCCCGCGAAGGGTTCTTCGAGAGAGTCTTGCTTGTGTGTTGGCGGACCACGACTGTCCAAGAGCTGGCAAGTCACATCAATGCGGGGCTTTCTGCTATGTCGCATCTTCCATGCTTAGACTTAGGCCCTATAGGGGGGGGGTCGACGGAAAATCCCCGGCATTGCAAGAATCTGTGCTCGGATCTGCTGTGTCAGCGAGGAGTTTGTGCGAAAGCGCCTTACCATATTCGGAAAGCAGCGCAATGATCCCACGAAGCAGGCGGGCATGGTACTGGCTGGCGCAAACTGCAAAGCCCCTCCAGATGTGAAGGTCTAGAGAGCCTTCTGGAGTTAAGCTGCTTGAATATCGTATACCGATGTGACGAACACAGTAACAGCCGTCGAGCTCGATCGGAACCTCCTCGCAGTACAACTGCTGATTTAGGTTCTTGAAAGGTCCGTTCGTGTGCTGGTCAGAGGCACTATCTGGACTTTCTCCATGGATTAAGCCTGATGCTAAGCTCTGCGAGCATGCCTTCGAGACATGTTCTCTCGCCAGCCATCTCTTGGGCTACCGGTATTACGGGACTCCGAATGTCTGAGGATCCTGCAAAAGTTGCAGTCACGAAGTGCAGACTCGCCTTCGTAGCTGCCCCAAGGTTTGGCCAGATATCCGCGCAGCGCTGCGCTCTGGTCGTCAAGAAGGCTCCGAGAAAGGGCAGTGCTGTTGCGATGCATTGCGGTATTCAGACGTATCATCCGTTTAGGTTGATCTTGACATGTCTGGGATTGCTACTGGTAGTACGTAAGTATCGACGCCCTTACACAGAAGGGACGATCTGGTCTGAAAAGTGTTTGTTGCTATGTACTGATGTCCGTACACCGTACTGTATCGGAATAATCAGTGGCATAATGATGGTGTCAGCAATAGACATATTCCCCCACTTTAGTACACTGATTGTCATAGTTATAGTCAGAAACAGAAAGCAAGCAGGTAGAACCCCCCCCCCCCCCACATGCCGCACAGGCCGCCAAAGGTGCGTCCAAGGCTGGTGCCGACGACTTTCTCGAGGAGGCAACCATCATTCATGTAAATAGCTAGAAGCATCTCAAGGTTCGAGCTCGGACACCTTGTAGCCTGCTCTCACTCAGTCTTCCGCTTTCAGCAGAGTCTAATATATAAGGCACTTTTACGACATAGATCCTAAATAGATGGATCCACATCTGCTGTGTGTATTTGCTTACTGAACATTGGCCAGTCCATTGTGCGGCGCGAGCTCGCCGACAACTTCTGCTGGTACAACCAGAACTATGACTCCCTGAAGGACAGGTGTCGAAGCAAAGGAAGACATGTAGGGACTTGCGCGGATGACTTCAGCATTTCGGTAGCCAGTTTCGGCAAGCCATGGAATGAGCTGCTGCGGCAGCAGCAGACCTTGTCTTGGGGTATGCATTCAGGTAGCCGGTCCCTAGTATCAAGCACGGCAAAAGACTGCCTGCCCTGAAGGGTGCTTCGGCCTGGGCAGTCATGCCGGCGAAGTCTTGCCGTTGTGCTGCGATGCTCGGCTTTCGGATAAGCCTGTTGTCGATGCCTTCCGAGCTCTGGCATGCTGGCGAAGCACCAAGGTAGAACGATGCTCGGACTATACCAGAACACGGTGTTTCAGACTCCCGGAAGATTGAAGTTGCAAAGCACTCGAGTGGCCAGGTCGAGACGCTCAAAAAGCACAGCAAGGACCGCCGCATCCGTCGGGGCTTTTCCCTGCGAGTCTTGTCCAGGCAGCGGGCATTCAGTGAGCTCAAGAAGTGTTTTTTGTACGATCAATTCGTGGATCCGCTCTGGCTGCACATGCTGAACCTAAGCCTAAGAGTCAGAAGCGGAGTAGCGACGTCAGGACAAGCGGGAGTACGTCTACAGCAGGCTACAGCTGGAGAAGGCAGGCAGGACTCAAGGATGGTTGGCAGTTGGCAGGCCGCAAGAGCATGATGCTGCAAAGATGCGTCGCCTCGCATGAAGGCCCAGACACACGACGAGCTTTGGAATGCGTCGTGTCCTCGGACCCGGCTCCTGTGCTTCCTCGACGGAGGCGCCCCACCCCTCAGGCCCAAAGCCTCTTCTACATTCTAGCTGCTGCAGTACAGCGCAACGAGCAGGCTTCATCAGTAGCTCCAAGCTCGCCATGACATGGGGGTGGAATGTGATTACCAAGGGCTCAACGCCAAATGGTTTCTGAGGGCCGCAAGCTCGGAGACTGTTCAGTCGACCAGCTGCTGACAAAATGCCTGAACATCCCTTCCAGAATCTCTAGAGCCTGGTAAACGTCATGGATTCGCTCGCTAGCACATGCACCTATCCCGCAATGAAGTTTCAGCCCTACGCCGTTCAAAAGAACTGTGCGACGCGTTGAAACACTTGTGGATGGCTGCTTCAGGTAAGATGCATGGCTTCCTCCGTATGTACTGGGCAAAGAAGGCCCAGTGCCGTGAAGCGATAGGTCCTCTTTTGTGTAGTTAGACTTAGAGTTGACTGGAGAATGAATCATCACTTCAGGACTCCGACCGGACGGCCGTTCCGTACATTCCGGGCTGAACTTGTGAGCTGCACGAGACAGGTATAGGCAGAGTGATCAGGTCTTGGAGTGGAGCAAGGACCCTGCCACAGCTTTGGCGACAGCCATTTACCTCAACGACCGCTACAATCTGGATGGGCTGACTCCTGAGTCTAATGTCTCCTTTTCCTTCACAACCGCAACTGATGCTCCCAAGACGCTTTTGCCTTGTTCCGAGGCGGGAGCCAAACGGGTATGTGGGCTGCATGTGGTCCATCTGTGGAGTGCTGGGGCCTTGGCTGTTGCGGATACTCTCTCGGATGTGATGTGCGTGAGTTTGGGAGGCATGACATGGGATGGCCGGAGCGCAAGATCTTTGGAAAGATTCGATACATGTGCCTGGCTTGCACTCTGGCTGCGAGTGTCCTGGACGTCTCCTGGGTCCAAAGTGTGAGTACTTTGCCATTCCCACGAACCCAGCTGTGTGCAGAACAAGTGCCTAATGGTAGCTGCCCAGCTGCATGAACTGCCTCTTGGCATGGTCCTGTGCTGAGGAACTACGAGGGTTGTAAGAGGAAGTTCAACGTCAAGGACCGCTGCTGCGCATGTTGATCAGATGCCGTGCCACGGCCTTCTGTTGAAAAATCCCGACAAGGAACCCGACAGGAAGTTAAGAGGCGTCAGGGGGTCGGTCCTTCACTATCGGCCCCCGGTGTGTTGAGTCCCTCCAACGATAGCAGGGCTGAAGTCCGGGGGTTACTACCATCGTACAACATGGAATCATGTCATGTCATGTCATGTCATATGACATGTCACAACACAACATTGTAAGATACTAGAATGTAGTGTAACTGGTTCGCATGGGTTAGCAATACGCCAGCTCATCAAAAGCACCTTCGACAAGCGTTTTCCGTGTTTCGGTTTCTGCACGTCGGGTGTTGATGAGCTTGTAGTCGTCGATCTTGCACCCTTACGGAAGAAGCTTGACCCTGATACTCTGAGGCTGCCTAGATTCCATCGCTTACCGGCTTACTGTAGCATGAGGCAGGTCTGACTGCCCTCTGAAGTCATCGGTGTTCCTTTGCGGGGCTCCGATGCCTGGCAGAAACAGAACGGAGATGGTGCATCCTCACACGACGTGGTTCGTCAGTCGGCCTCTTGTGGACAGGAGTTCGAGAACATGTACCCAGCACACGAGGCTTGGCAACTTTTGACATGAGATTCCGTCAGGGCGTTCTCGGCGGATGGCATGACAATCGCAGGTCCAGAACGGCTCCAAGAGGACGGGCGTTCGTTGCTGTCCTTGTCCGACTTGCAGTGTGACAGCTTGAGTGAACTCGGGATCTTGTGACGGAGGAAAGCCGGAGCTTCCATCCCCAGCAAGCGACAGAAGACAGCGTGAGGGCGTTGTTATCGGGCTCTTCAGCTTCCCGGCTGCCTGTAGCTACTCCAGCTGCCCCGAGCCCTTGTGGCCGCCTCTCACACAGCATCACAGTCGGCAGCTCGACTATGAAAAGTGGAACTAGAGAAAGCGGCAGAACAGCCTGCCGTGCCGCTCACATATATTCCGGGGGAAGAGTTCATCAACACTTTCCGCTCAAGAATTCTCAGCACTATGTTTCAAGGCCCTTGCACCGAAATTGCCGATGCTGTCTTTGGCTCAGAGATAGCGAACTGAACCGACTCGAAGCCCTGTTTCGGGGGAGGCTGGCAGGTTACTTTTCTTTTTGATTTCCAGTCGTCCAGATCTTGAGACAGAGCGTCGATGGACTATCGTGATTTGGTGCGTGATCTGTGTCTGTCGCAGGGCTCTTCACCCGAGACATTCCGATTTTAGGGCGTTTGCTCTGCCAGGGCCTGGGGCCCCAGAAGGCCATGCTCAAGGAGCCCATCACAGTCCATGTGCAATCTGCCTGTGCCTGGTAGCCATGAGAGTGCCACTGTGAGCTGCTTCGCTGATCTTTCCCCCTCTCGCGAGCTCCCCTCCGTTGGCTCTCAAACTCAATATCTCCCCCAGCATGTCGAGCAGGATGCACTGGGCATGGCCATTGCGAGCCTGGATGTGGAGAAGCCACAGGCTCCGAGGGGTTCCGCAGAAGATCATGTCTGCTAAGCCACTAAGCGCGCCATGTCCCATCAAGCGGGTCTCTTTCTTGGTCCTCGAGCTGAAAGGCCTCCTGGAATATGCGGGGCGCATGGCTGCTGCAGACTGCTTCCAGCAGCTGCGCTCCGGGAGAGGTGGAATGCTTTGGGGAGGTTGATCTCAAAGGTGTTACTTGTATGAGCCATTGAGGCATTCACACGTTCTCTACTACGGTAGCTGATGAATGCATTCCCTTGGCGGCACAGGCCTGCTACACAGACCAGCTGCGTCTGACATTCCTCCTCATCGCCGCTTGGCGGAGCTATATAATGAATCTAGGGCAACCTTTTGCAGCATCGACGTCAGCCGACTGCTTTCTCCGAGTTTCATTGATTCACACATTTTGAGCGTCCGACTATACTACGAATCGCATGACGGTCCTTTGCGCGGTGCCTTTCAGGTTTCTGCGAGTCATTCCACGCCTATCATCTTATGTACCTCATGGCTCATGATATTCCTTTGTGTCATGCTGATCCTCAGATGTGTGAGTCACAAGTACACGGACAAATAAATTGTGTGTACGCACACACACGCACACACATCAACACATGTCTGTAGCAATACTGACAATCATAATGGAAAGCAGTACCACTAGCAGTGGAAATAACAATGAGTATGAGGAAGAGTAAACGTAATACGAACAACAGTAACAGAGTAACAGACATTAAGAGTAAGGACAATATCAGCAATACCAAAAAGAGTAACACGTATAGACGGATGCACAAGGCACATCTGTCCGGCCATGTAATCACAAGACGCTTTTCAGATCAATATTAGGGATAGTAAAGCCCGCTAACCCGGGGTCCTTGTGATGTATGCTGTCACCAGGTACTGGTTGGCGCAATCGCTTCCATGCTCTGTGCTGCCGTCTCAGAACATTCAGAACAAGCAACGTCAAACTTGAGAAAAGGATCTTCGAACATGAGCAGGGTGCCTGGGCGCTTTCCTGCCCACATTTTATTTGGCATGCATGCTTCTCTCCTAGCTGCTAGCATACTTCTTTAAGTTGGAATGCATACTGCAGAAGTGCGGGTACTGCGTATATACGACCTGCGAAGCCACATGCACACGTTTGTCATTGTTGTCGCGTGCCCGATCTGTCGGTCGGTAGATTCATTTAGTGTCTGAGTGTTGGGGCGTCCTGTCATCAAAGCGGGGTACTGCACTGACTGGGAGGAAAGGCACCAAATACTTTGCAGGGTAGATTCGGAGCATCCGACAGACAGCTTCCGGCTTGGGCGGATTTGTGGAAGCTTGCTGCGTGCACGATCCCACTATCACATTCTATGTTGAGGCATTTGGATTCTTTCGCGAGGACAGTGCAAGTTTGTTCGACAAGTCATGTGGAAACGACACTCTGGCCAGCCACGCCTGAACTTTTCGCATGTGCTTGTTTGTCGTAAACTGCGCCGCTGTGTGCTGGCAGCAACAGGACAAAGACGAGCTGTTGACACCTCTGACACCGCAGGCCATACTTGACCCGTGTTGAAGCCGTTTGGCTGCTTTTGGCGCTGGGGCCTTGAGTCTTAGATCCGCGTGGAGAAGGGAGTTCCGTACTGCAGTAGCTCTCGGTTTCCATTCAACAACCATCAACAAGCTGTCTGTGCAGCTCGTGGTGAAGAAGGAGGAGCGCATGATTCTGCAGTTGCCTTTCGACACGAAGGCAGGCAAAGCTGCAGTTTGAGCTCCAGGGCCTCAGCAACATTAACTGTCGGCTTGGGACGGCGGGCGGCGTGGAACCAGCAGGAATCCAGAAAGCTGCAGACGGTAATGCAGGCGCCTTCAGGAATCCCAAACTGCAGCACGTGCCCTCAGATTTAGTTTGAATATGTCCAACTCACAAGTGATAGCAAGATCGTAACTTGAGCGGGAGGGCGACTAAGCGCGACAGGACACACCCCGAACGCAGGTTCTGAGTCAGGGAGAGGGTGAGGCAGAGGTTTCGAGGAGTGGGAGGCTGTAAGTAAACAGTTGAAGGTGGCAAGAGCACAGCAGACGCGAGTGAAGGCAACCTCCTGATCACCTGTCGTTTATTCTCACACTGATGGCCTTTTGGAGTGGCCGGCCCTCAAAACATCAATCAGCAATCGAGCAGGACCGGAAACAAGCCTCAGAAGGCATCGCAGTGCTTGTGTTTGACAGGAAGATAACTTCCTCGTGACCAAGGTGAACGGAGATATCTTTTGCCAGGCAGGGTGTAGCTGTAGACAGTTAAGTCAGTTCATCACTTCTGTCAGCCCTTGTTAGCACCGCGCGAAGTTGTGCTGGGCATGTTGCTCGGAGATGTGTAGGCTTTCCATCTCATCTGCTGAATGCTCACGCACCCGAAGCAGACAGGTGGAGTCGAAGTGGCCTGATCCATTTCGGGAAGGTGCGACTTGGTTGTTCGTCCTTTTGGTTCGGTGGGGTTGAACGGCTTCTTGCGTTCCGTACTTTGACGGTTCAATGCAGGCAGGGCGCAAACACTGAGATTTAGCATGCGGACAGATGTGCTGCAAGGAGACAAGGATATCCACGCGGACTAGTATGCAGCAACACATGAGCCGCAAATACATGTGTATATATATATATACTTACATATATATATATATATATATATATATAAAGATTTATAATATGTATACAGATGTATGCACATATTCATGTGCGTGCACAAGCATGATCAGCCTTCCACATTTGTTCTTGTCATATAACAGCAGTAGCTACTCGCATTCCTTATCTATTGCTTGCAGTGCGAAAGCATATTAGCAGCATCTAGGCATGTAGGACAGTACACAGTGACATGGGTCAAGGGGGTATGCGAAGCTGAACGCACCGAAGCACGCTGTAGTCTCGTATGTAAGCTGCGAAAGTAGAATCCATAGCTATGATGCTCAATATGCAAACAATGGTGCTAAAGCTTTGCCGGCATGATTCTACATATGTTAAACAGAAGCACCAGTCCATGCGGATGCACGGCAGCATATCGGGTACTCAGTGAAAATGTGACACCACGTCAGTGTCTGAAAGTGCATGGTTAGCTGTAGTCGTGTACAAAAGCAAACCACACCATTCACGTTGGATTGCAATGCAGGTTTTTATGCTACTAGTATGTACGTATGTGCGGATGAGGTTGTGCATACATCGTGTGCAATGAGAACATGCAAGCATTCATGCACGCACGTATGCCGTATGCGTGCAGTTTTTATGAGTGGGTCTGCTTGTGTGTAGGCGTGCAAACATATGGACGGCTGGAGGTATCAATGGCTGGATAGATGCATGCGGGGATTTATGGGTATACAAACACATATTATGTGCATTTTGTGTTTACTTATGCGTACAGTGACTACATGTAGGTGTGCATATGTATGTTTATACATGTACGTACGCATTTGTGCATAATGTGGCGGTCGGTTTAGTAGTAGGGTACCCCCCCCCCCCCCCTCCCCCGACCAAAAAGTTGCGGTCGGTTTAGTATGGAACCGGTAGCCCCGGACAGGGGTCAGGGGTCTGAGTGGCAGGGAATTGGGAGGTGCCGGGGTTTGGGGGCTGGCTTGGGTGCAGGGTCTGCGGTTCTGCGCGAATGCGCGGTCGGGGGTCGGGGGGGTCTGGGGATCACCAAATGCTGGAAACCAAGCCCCGATCACTCCAAGATTACTACCAAGACTAAAAACCCTTCATTTTGAACACTTTTGCCTCCCTAACCTACACTCCCACACCCCCATCCACAATCGACCACGTATGAAGCTTGGTGCGGTACAATAATAGTACAGTAGTACAATAGTAGTACAGTAGAAATGATACAGTAGTAGTACAGTAGCAGTACAATAATAGTGCAGTAATACAATAGTAAGACAACAGTAGTACAGTGGTAGTACAATAGTAGTACAGTAGTAGTACAATAATAGTACAGTAGTACAATAGTAGCACAATAGTAGTACAGTAGTAGTACGATAATAGTACCGTAGTACAATAGTAGTACAGTAGTAGTACAGTAGTAAATAGTGCAGTAGTACAATAGTAATACAACAGTAGTACAGTGGTAGTACAATAGTAGTACAGTAGTAGTACAATAATAGTACAGTACAGTAGTACAATAGTAGCACAATAGTAGTACAGTAGTAGTACAGTAGTAGTACGATTATAGTACCGTAGTACAATAGTAGTACAGTAGTAGTACAATAGTAGTGCAGTAGTACAATAGTAATACAACAGTAGTACAGTGGTAGTACAATAGTAGTACAGTAGTAGTACGATAGTACAGTAGTACAATAGTAGCACAATAGTAGTACAGTAATAGTACAGTGGTAGTACAATAGTAGTACAGTAGTACACTAGTAGTACAGTAGTAGTACAACAGTAGTACAGTAGTACAGTAGTAATACAGTAATAGTACAGAAATAATACCAATAAGCAAAGCATAAAGCCAGTGAGCACATTCCCCCAATAAGCAAAGCATAAAGCCAGCGCCTGAAACCCTAAACCCTGAACCCTAAACCTTAACAAACCCTAAACCCTAACGAATCCTAAACTCGTAAACCCTATAACAAACCCTAAACCCTAAGCCCTAAACCCTTCCAAAGGGGGGTCGGTCCAGATTCGACCCAAAACTTAATTTTTTATACAAACTTTAGTACTGGAGAGGCCTCTTTTGAGCTAGGGTCCAATCCCCGATTCGGCGGTTCACCCTAGCAGCCCCCAGCCCCCCCCAATAATCAAGGTATAGTAGAATAGTAGTACAGTAGTAGTACAGTAGTAGTACAGATTTTCATTCCTGACGCCCCAATAAGCGAAACAATTCTGCAAGAGATTTTCGGGCTTCAGGGCCAGGGTTTTAGGGTTGGGTGGGGGTTTGGGTGGGGGTTTAGGTCGTGGCTGCCTTAAGATTGACCATCAGCAAAAAGCACAGCCCCCGCCACCAAAAAAGCCCCCCAGCCAAAAAAAAACGCATTAATTAGACCGCCCAAATTTTTGGTACCGGTCGGAATTAGCCCCGGAGCCGACGCATTAAAGGAGCCCATATTCCTAAACCGACCGGCACATTAGAAAGCACTCGTAACAAGAGCTTGCACTAGATGATTGTCTCAGTCGAGTGGTATCGAATAGGTTGAACGCTCTACATTTATGACATCCTGATCGAACCCTTTTATAAGACCTTGACCAGGCAGCAAAGTGCCAGAGGCAGGGTCTTCGCTGTTTGAGAGTTTTCTGTTGATTCAAAAGAGGCCAAGCCCCGCGAAAGTACTTAGGGCTTCAGGGTTTTGGAGTTTAGGGTTTAGACGTGGGAAGGACCCCAGAGCTTGTACCAAGCAGTGTTGCCATGGTGCCAATACGTAGGCTCGCACCGCCTGCAGCTGCGATTGGACCGTATGCAACTGTATGCTTCGCTGATTTTAACGGTAGAGTGCCATTAGTTGCAATGTTTGATATTCGGATTCCGGACAGGTTGAGGTGCGCCTGTCCAATGCGAAGAACCAGCCGCTGACGATGGTCTCGACAGTTGTGGATAGGACTGTCGGCGAGCTTGTGTCGGGATTGTCAGATCTGAGGTGGAGCATGAGAAAGTGTTTGTTGCGAAGTGTGGCTGCCACGTGTGCGATCTCTCACGGTCGCCTCCTTTGAAAGGAACTTTGTCATGGCAAGCCATGCATTCTCACTATGCCGAGGGCTTGGGCGCCGCCGAAATTGGGAGATGAGCTCCCGTCAATCTCATTTTATCGCGCCAAGGCCGAAATCACAACAAAGACGAGCCTTTCGCGCCGTTGCCTTAGTGGGAACTGTGGGCCATCTGCATGTACTTGCGTGCGATACGTTTTGCTTCTCCAAATGTGACCACACAAGAACAGGAAGCGAGACGTGTGCTCACTGCTGTGCACTGTCCCTCGCAGCCCGTCGGCTGTTGCTGGATCCATGAGCCGTTTGCGAACATGAGCTGCTAATCAGGCACACACATAAAGCGAGATGTGCGCTCATCGCTTGTGCGCCGTCCCGCCAACCCTGTGTTCCAGATCGTGCGACTTCGCAGACTTGCTTTGTTGCTGATGCAAGACCTGTCAGCTGCCATGAGCCGTTTGCGAACACGAGCTGCTAATCAGGCACACACATAAAGCGAGATGTGCGCTCATCGCTTGTGCGCCGTCCCGCCAACCCTGTGTTCCAGATCGTGCGACTTCGCAGACTTGCTTTGTTGCTGATGCAAGACCTGTCAGCTGCCATGAGCCGTTTGCGAACACGAGCTGCCAATCAGGCACACACATAAAGCGAGATGTGCGCTCATCGCTTGTGCGCCGTCGCGCCAACCCTGTGTTCCAGATCGTGCGACTTCGCAGACTTGCTTTGTTGCTGATGCAAGACCTGTCAGCTGCCATGAGCCGTTTGCGAACATGAGTTGCTAATCAGGCACACACATAAAGCGAGATGTGCCCTCATCGCTTGTGCGCCGTGCCGCCAACCCTGTGTTCCAGATCGTGCGACTTCGCAGACTTGCTTTGTTGCTGATGCAAGACCTGTCAGCTGCCATGAGCCGTTTGCGAACACGAGCTGCTAATCAGGCACACACATAAAGCGAGATGTGCGCTCATCGCTTGTGCGCCGTCCCGCCAACCCTGTGTTCCAGATCGTGCGACTTCGCAGACTTGCTTTGTTGCTGATGCAAGACCTGTCAGCTGCCATGAGCCGTTTGCGAACACGAGCTGCTAATCAGGCACACACATAAAGCGAGATGTGCGCTCATCGCTTGTGCGCCGTCCCGCCAACCCTGTGTTCCAGATCGTGCGACTTCGCAGACTTGCTTTGTTGCTGATGCAAGACCTGTCAGCTGCCATGAGCCGTTTGCGAACATGAGTTGCTAATCAGGCACACACATAAAGCGAGATGTGCCCTCATCGCTTGTGCGCCGTGCCGCCAACCCTGTGTTCCAGATCGTGTGACTTCGCAGACTTGCTTTGTTGCTGATGCAAGACCTGTCAGCTGCCATGAGCCGTTTGCGAACATGAGCTGCTAATCAGGCACACACATAAAGCGAGATGTGCGCTCATCGCTTGTGCGCCGTCCCGCCAACCCTGTGTTCCAGATCGTGCGACTTCGCAGACTTGCTTTGTTGCTGATGCAAGACCTGTCAGCTGCCATGAGCCGTTTGCGAACATGAGTTGCTAATCAGGCACACACATAAAGCGAGATGTGCCCTCATCGCTTGTGCGCCGTGCCGCCAACCCTGTGTTCCAGATCGTGCGACTTCGCAGACTTGCTTTGTTGCTGATGCAAGACCTGTCAGCTGCCATGAGCCGTTTGCGAACACGAGCTGCTAATCAGGCACACACATAGAGCGAGATGTGCGCTCATCGCTTGTGCGCCGTCCCGCCAACCCTGTGTTCCAGATCGTGCGACTTCGCAGACTTGCTTTGTTGCTGATGCAAGACCTGTCAGCTGCCATGAGCCGTTTGCGAACACGAGCTGCTAATCAGGCACACACATAAAGCGAGATGTGCGCTCAGATCATGTGCGCCGTCCTCCCGCCAACCCTGTGTTCCAGATCGTGCGACTTCGCAGGCTTTTTGTGTTGCTGACCTGTCACAGCTGCGGTGAACTGCTTGTGAGCTTGCAAAGGCTTGTGTGGAACTTGGTTCTCAAGCGTTGCGGTTGTCACAGTGTAGCTTCATCGCGGATATCTGCTTTTGTGCTTGCGCGCAACGCTCCCCCTAGTCCACAGAAATGATTTCATTTGATTGCCCGAGCTCCTCGGATGCATGCGCTGCCGCCTTCCCATTTAAAAATTTAATTCCCACTTCGTGCCAGAGATTAGCAACAGGAACATTTTACTTTGCCATGCACCCGTGTCCAAGCCTTTCAACTCTTGCAGCTTTGATCCAGGTTCGTGACGCCGGAGCATCCCGAGAATCCAAGAAGATATTTCGTCAGGCATAGGCGCGCCAACCAATGTGCTTCACAGATCTGGATCTGGATGGACAACATTGTGCTACTAATCGTCATGTGGTAACACATCCATAGTATGTCCTCTCGAGGAGTTGACAGCTATAAACCTTCAGCACGGGCAGGTCTAGCAAATAAGCCTGCTCAGGCTTGTAGTCTTGACAGTCTTGGGTTATTGGGGCGTGACTTAGTGAGTTGCCTCCATTCGATATGTCCGAACATCTCGTGACTCGTGGCATGCTCCGCTGAATATGAGAACGCAACATCGGACTTCAACGTTGCATTTGCTTTGTTTCTTTGGGTGACTTCTTCTCGCCTTAGTCCTGCCTTGTGGAGGATGGGCTACCCGCTGATGAGCCTGGATGGAGACTTCGGTCCTGAAGGCCCGAAGCTTTAGCCAAGCCGGAAGCTTCGCCTTGTTCATCGGGTTGTGGTCTTCTAATTCTATCGCCCACAACGCTGTCAGGCTCGGCGCAGTCTATCACAGTGTTCGGAGTTCGGGGGTGTTGAGCCAGGGAGAAGCGACTTGGTCTTGTCGCAGGGCGCATTAGCATCCGCGGGCTGAACAAGGACAACTACCAGATCTGCGGTCTGGAGGATGCTGTCGGGGGCAGGGTCTTGAAGGCTGCATGTCTAACGAGCATGTCATCAGCTGCACACATGTTGATACTACTACAGTACTACATGTTAGTTATACACATCATATATGTATATAAGAATACTTAAAAGACATGTACATATACAAATTATAGACATATATAATATGCACGCATACATGTACCAGGGTTGGCACGTGCTGCACATAGATGGGTCGGGTTAAACAGCTCAACCTTACAACGCCCTACCTTTTTGATCTCCTCGCAGAAGACGGCCTCTGGCGAATGCCAATGCTTCGTCTTGCAACACATCGACGCAGGCCTCCTTTCGCGCGACTGTCGAGCTTTGTCGGTCGTTTGGCCATGCCTGTCGTAAAGACAAATGGAACACTGAGTTGCTGCACATTGTCACATTAGTATGCCTGTTCGGACGCATTAGGACGTCGCTAATCCGAACAGGGTGCCGTAGTGAGGTGCCTTTTTAGTCTAGCCTGTGCTTGATGTAGGATTGCCTGGAACCCTACTGCTCTTTGCGGCATACTGCAATTCAATTAAGTAGCGAAACATGCTGCAGCACTGCGAACAGTTGTCGAGTGTGATGGAGGAATTGCCTTAAGATTGAACGTGACAGGGCTTGTTCTGGGCGCTCTCTTCGCCATTCGCCTTCACAGCAGGTGCCCTTCCGGTGTAGCAGACTGAGTAGTGGCATTCTCGTCAGTGATGCTGGGATAGACGGATCGTGGCTGCAATTCTTTAGGAGTCCTCGGTGGATTGAAGCATAGCTGCTCAGCCTCCACTAAATGCGCCATGCGTGTGACTGCTCATGTTGAAAAAGCTAAAAACCTTGCTCAAGGTTGGCACAGGAGCGACGGCTAGCTGAGCAGGCGAGCGGTCATTTTTCAGTTTTTGCCAATGCTGATTGAACGAGGCGTCGGATATTGTGAGCGGGTGGGTCGGTCCACTAGTTACACAGCTACCCCGTGCTTCGCGGGGCTAGTCCGTTTGGCTGCGGGATACGCACTTGCCTCGTGTTGACAGGCAGCCGCCGAAAATGCAGAGAGCATTCGAGGCTGGTGTTGTCTTCTCAAGTTTGCATGTCCAGAACAATTTTCGGATGCCACTTCCCACCATGAGGGCCAGAACCGAGCAAGAGTTTGGAAGTACGTTCACAGGAGCTGACTGACTGTGTTTCTGGGATTCAAGATGGTTCAGGGGATTCAGAGGCTGCAGAATCGAAGCTGCACTGCATATGTTAACCGCAGAGACGAAGACAAGAGTAAGAGGGCATGATGTCAGATCATGTGTGTTTTTGCGCACACTTGTTCGTGCCCAGCTGCTGCTCAACTACAGCCGCCTGTGGCATCGGAAGGACACCCGCCGAGTGGTTCGGAACGGTACAAAGCTTGGGTGATCAATTGCTACCCAACCCTACCGAAGATTCAATATTCTCCGGCTGTGATCTCCTGGTGGTAAGAGGAGCTTTGTCGCATCGCCACCAACTGACTGGGTCGACTGGAATGTCCTTATCTGTTGGGATTTAGGATGGATTTAAGATCCAGGGCTTAGTGTCAATGTTGCATTTGCAGTGGACCGGGGGGGCGGTGGCTGAGTAGAGCTCCATCACGATAAGGCGGAAAGAATTCATGAGCGTGTCGGAGGAGCATCTTTCCAGAAGCGACTGGTTTGTGTGCCAAGCTCAAGCGTGCTGGAGGATCCGAAGCCGACATGCCACCTCCTACACCGTCGCAGGCCGACACCAGCTTCAGCCGTCCTGCTCTGTAAGCACTACAGGCCACGCGACTACCTGAACTCCATTTGGTGAAGCGTTGAAGATGTGCCGCCGCATGTTCACAATTCCATTCCCCGAGTCCAGTGCCAGACTATTGTCAGGCTGATGCCTCCGAAGAAGCCAGCTGAAAGGGAACGTGATGGGACACTTTGCCACAATGCTCCATGTATCGAGGCGCAGATGTCGCGGAGCAAAGCTTCCAGGTCAGACAAACTTCCAGATCTCTTCTGCTTGCAGCAGTTTGGAGATGATGCGGGATCGCTTCTGATCACGCCGGCAAAAGTGCAAAGAGCACAGCTTGATTATGAGCAGGACATCCCCTGAGAGTCACACTCAGAGTCAAAAGGCAGGAACACCGGATGCTGCTTCGGAGAGGATCGCTGCTGTACGCTGGCTCAAAGGTTGGTTTTGTCATTACCGCTATGCTTGTTATCATGTTTGTGACAGAGAGGCTGAGGAACCAGTTCAGCACGCATCACATGTCTTACGAACTCAGTACGACTTCAAACTAACTGAACTTCTGTTCGTGTTGCACTCCGAGCTCTGTAGACGGCACGCTGTCGCGCCCTGGTCACCACTGCGTTCGCTCCAGCTTCGAACCTCAGTTCAGGCGCATGAAGCACTACCTTGCTTGGATTGGGGAGCTTTGGGAATTGCTGCACTCTGTCACCCCAAGCAACCTGAAACGAAAGGCTGTAGCGTGTCACAGTGCTGCTGACTGCAGACAGACGTGAGAGGAGCGAGCTGTTTGCACAGACAAAACTGATGGACGGATGTGCGGTTCAGCCTTCAAACTGCAGGGGAGGCCGTCGGAGTATCCCACAGAGCAAGCTTAGAGAGAGCAGTAAAACAGCCCGAAGGGCTTCAGATCGAAGTCTCTGTTCATACATTTCTGTGCTGCCTGTGCGTATCAGAGCAAGTGTTGCTTTTATGTGCTTCGGGCATTGCTCCCTTAGAGGCTATACTCCATCACGACAAGCGCCACAAGCAATCTCTTCCCAAGCTCACACAATGCCTTCAACCCTCCTGGGACCACAAGGAAGACGTCGCTCCCCTGCTGTCCCTTCCAACCCCAACAGCGACATGAGGTAGTGACAGCAAGAAGCCGAAGGGTAGTGGCAAGGGTGGCAAGAGAATGGGTGACAGTAGTCTTGCTGTGAGCAAGTAGACACCGGCACCCATCTCTCATTGCTGTGCTGCTGCCGCTGCTCCTCAGGTTGACAAAGCCTCACGTTGAAGGAATGACTTGCTGGTTTCCCTTTTGCGGAAGACCTCCTGCTTGCACAGAAAGCGCAGAAAAGCAACTGCGCCGATCTTTTCGGCACAGCCGAGTGAAGCCACCCCAGCAAGCGAATGGTGGGATGCTGTTCAAGCAGAAGAGGATTTTTTTTTGAGAGGCCATGCAGCTTGAACTTCATGTGCGAACGCTGGGGTACGAAACTTGCGTGCTGACGGCACCTTGGTGGCAATGCAGGCAGGTTTCGAAATCCAAACTTTCTCTATCCGCGGCAATCACCTTGTTACGGGAAATGGTTTTAGCAGCTTCAGGTCAGTGAGAACGACTTCGCCGAGATAGTGTTCAAGCAGTTGGAGAACAAGTGCCTCGAGACACATTGTTGCAATCTGCGGAACTCTGAAAGGATGCTCCGGGGATGTCTTGCACTATGAAGCTTTGTGATTCTACTTTGTGGCCAATCGTTGAGTTAGCCATGTGCCCTCCTTGAAGGTACGGCATCCCCTCCGCACAGCAGCGTGTTCTCTACGAAGGCCAGGCCTGCCGAACATGCAGATCAAACGGTCTCTCAAGGTCCCTTTATCCTTCGACAGTCGTCTCTCCAGCTTTCTGAGGCTATGACGGGTATACCGCCGATCTACAGCGTGGCCGCAGGCTGAAGGACACGTCATGTGACCGTCTCTGCGCATGCGCGCACGCAGCGTTCAGCACTTGGGCCGTGAGGAATTCAAGCTGGCACCGCAAGTTCGCTTCATCCTGGCAAAAGTGCTGCCAGCGAAGCCGAAGGCGAGCGACGAGCGGCGAGCACGCACAGCCAGCTTCACTGACAGACTGTCACTGTGTTGTTCTGTTGGTGTGCCTCTACACGTTCGGCCTAGAAGCTGTCAGATGGTCGCCCCGGACCTCAGCTCCGAGTGGCAGCCGTCCAGGCGGAGGGCCAAGGCGGGCAAAGATGTGATTCTGACTGGAGTATGTTGGAGACTGCAATGTGGCAGCATGCTGCGGGTAATGCCATGTATAAGAAAGCTTGCCCTGGTTTGCTTTGCTGAATTGGGGCTGTCTCCGCGATCTATATCTGCTTGGGACACGAGGCGCGAGGGCCTCGCCACTGTGTGCGGGCGCCAGTTTCTTCGTTCCATGGGATATATAATAGTGCGGCTTGCTGCAATCGTTGCAAGGACTGTGCGCACGTGCCCCCACGCAACCACGCAGACAGATTGCTCGTCGGAGCGTTCGACGGTTCGAGTCAACCGGTTCTGAGGTGAACCGCTTGCCACCTCGTCCTCGCAAGCCTGCGCCGACGTTGAAGGAGGCCTTTGCGTTTAGCGACCCCGCTAGACATCGGAAGCAGCACTACTGGTTGCCAACATGATCCAATGTCATATTTGCACAAATTTGGTGCTGGCAGGTGCAAGACTCGTTGCGAGCACCAGAGGCCAGATGGATCCATGTGTTGCGCAGGAAGGGAGCATCCAAGAGCCCACGAAGTGCTCACGTCTTGTCATGGGATCTGTCATGACCTGTCGTTCGTGTGAATTCAAAACTGCAACCTGAAAGACTGACACCGGCGACACAAGTAGACTCCCGCGTCCCAGGTCCCGGTCTCTCAGGAGCGCAAGGCCAGCCCCGCGAAACAGCCTCGCGAGGCAGCGGATGCGTTTGACAGCGTTGGCAGTTGGATGAGCAGCACAAGGGTGAAGTATGATGACGGATTTCTGGTAGTGCTTGAACAGGTTCCTTCGTCTCCTACACCGCCGAACCGACCAGTGCCGCGTGTAAATGGCAACGTTGAGGAGACAGGCC
>CAJNDT010006052.1:0-25000 GCA_905221615.1 Symbiodinium sp. CCMP2592
GCTGCTCTGACGGAATACAACCAAGGCAAACCGCTTCCATAAGTCTGGCTGCTCGGTTACAATAGGATCAAAAACAATTGGACTAGGGTTGTTTCTGAGCGGGATAGTTGCTACTACAATGCATCTAAATATGTCTGAAAACCGCAGGGGGAACCCCCAGGAACAAGATTTCGAATCATGCAGACCCACAAGAATCAATAAGATTTCGAATCATGCAGGCCCTACACCCTAAACCCTCAACCCCATAGCAATAGTACAGGTCACCCACGGCGGCCGGCACAATGCGGCGGGCTGTCGTGCGCGACCTCGCGAGCATGGGAAACGTAAGCGGCAGGATCCAACGCTTCAGGCTTCCACCTAATGTATAGCAGAACCCAGAGAGCCCAATACCCCTTAGTTCAGGAAAATGGCTTAAATTGTATAGGGCCTCATATTATGATTTAAGCTATATTCCTTAATGAATGGGAATTGGGCTCTCTGGGCTGCACCTAATGTATAGTAGAAACCATAAAGTTGGAACATCATTATCCTCGTGCCCGTGAGGTAAAGTATACGGAGACCCAGCATGAATCATCCAAAACCCATGTTCCAACTTTCTGGGGTTCACTATAATGTAGGGGCCTTGATAACTAGAGGGGTTTAGGGTTCAGGATGTTGGGTGCTTGGGCTCCCTTAAAATATGACTATAATTGGAGCTTGAAGTGGCCAGAGAGAAAAAGGTATATACTTTTAGTTCACAATGGTTCCTTGAAGGAACAGGTACCAAAAAAAGTATTCAAGTATGGTACTCCAAACCCAGGATGAAAAGAAACCCTAAGGAATCACATTGGCAATTATTCAGGCTTCCCCCCAACTGCAAGCCCTGAACCAAGCTCTCGCCAACCCGACCACCTGCTGGGATTTCACCAGAGCACTGTTAACAAACTATTGACCCAGACCGTCTAGCACACTTTACCTGGAGCCCTAAACCCCTCCACTTTAGATCCCGCAGTATTGGACCCTAACCCCTAAACCCTAGGACCCCAATAACCCTAAACCCTAAACCCTAAACCCTAGGACCCCAATAACCCTAAACCCTAAACCCTAAACCCTAAACCCAAACCCTAAACCCTAAACCCAAACCCTAAACCCTAAAGACCCTAGACCCTAAACCCTAAACCCTAAACCCTAAACCCTAAACCCTAAACCCTAAACCCCTAAACCCTAAACCCTAAACCCTAAACCCCTAAACCCTAAACCCTGCAGTTTTGGTAGGATCGACCTTGACTAGGCTATTTCCCGCCCTGGACATGGATGCTACACCCAGGCCCCAGATGCCAAAGCTTAAATGCTTAGGGCCTTTAGGGTTTAGGGTTTAGGGTTTAGGGTTTAGGGTTTAGGGTTTAGGGTTTAGGGTTTAGGGTTTAGGGACATGAACCCTGCACCTCGGAGAGCGTAGGCCCCATCTCCATGTCTGCCACCCCGGAGAGACTGCTGGCAGAAGCCTCAGCCATGGTTGCACTCCACGCTTTATTTCAGGAAGGGCTTACCCATAGGCCCCAAAGTAGCTCCTTTTTGGGATTAGCTTATAGGATTCTATACACGAACCCCCAAAAGGAACTACTTTGGGGCCTCAGGGTATGGTGAACCCCCGAAAGTTGGAACATGGATTAAGGATGAGGAGTGCGGAAGCTCCCTGTACCTGTCCTTAGAGTTAGTAGGAGAAGGATGTTCCAGCTTTCTGGCTTCTTCCTTAAGACCTTGAGGGACTTTTGTTTCGGAGCCTGGTCGATTTAGATAATGCAGGCTTACAGTAACGGGGTTTAGAGGATAAGGGTTTAGGGTTTAGGGATTTACGGATAAGGATTTATGGCTTAGGGTTCCTTAAAGCGTTCCTTAAAGCGTTCTATAGGGGCTAAGGGCTTAGGGTTGAGGGTGTAGGGTCGCCTAGAGTGCTGGCTTCGAAGGATTGAAAGCCTCGACGTCTGAAGGGTAAGGAAGCCAGGGCAAGTCTTCCTCCACAGCACGAACCTTGCGTGGGGATTTGATCCTGGTAATTCTCTGTATCGCTCACCCCACAAAGAGCTGTATTGACTGTTGGCGTGGTTGCCCTCTACAAGCTGGATCACCGTTACTTCCACTTCCACACACGCACTCCTATGCAGGCAGATCCGCTGTTCGCTCCTTTTGCACACTCACGGCCGGCGGTGGATCGTCTGTGCACGGGATAGCTCTGACTACTCTGAGGATCACAAAGATAATAGCACTTTAGCTATGGGCAATGCTTTCTAGAGCTTGTGCTCATTCTTGAGCCAAACGTTGCATGGGCGGTCATACTGAAAGGATGGATAGGCATTGCGGTGTGCGTAGCACTACCACAAGCCTACTCCTAGAGACGAGGGACGCGTGGCGCGCCCCCTTCCCTTGCACTTTACACGGTCTTGCTCACAGCTCTTATAGTGACACCTTAGAACTTGACAAGGCATCGCAGTCCGTTCGCACCCCCCATGAGTTGCGTCTCCGACGCTGCTCACCCTGAAGATGGCACGATAGGACAACAGAAAATGTTCCGCCGCAACGTTGGCATTGAAAATCAGAGCTTTGCATCCCAATTAGAAACGTTGTGACACTCATCTACGTCAGTAACGATCCCCTGAAATGACAAACGAATCAGGCGTCACCGAAGAAAGAAGCATTCGCGATGGCATTCCACGGGCGAAGCTCAGAGGTCACGCACTGATAGGCGAGGAAGATCAGGCGTTGTCTCGCCACCATCTTCGCGTTGACGTAGGATCGCGGTCCCAGGGCCGGAGGTTCTCCTCTGGATACTGGTTCCTTTGCTTTCCTTTGTCCTTGCCTTTGTTTCGGCCTTTGCCGGCGATGTAGTCTTGGTAGGTATTGGCGTTCCAGCCACCATGTTGCTCATCTCCGGTCCTCTCACGCCCTTTTGAAGGTCCCTTTGCCGAAGAAGCGCTTGCACGTTCCTCCGTGGTGACGGGCGTGTCCATGATGGAAGTACCACCCGCAGGGAGATACTCTTCAGCCGAGATGTGATGTAAGGCTTGAGGACGTCGAGTATTCGGATTTTGCTGTCTCTCAACCCTAGACTTGACCAATCTGTCCATGAAGTGCGCTGGCATTTGCACGTTGTGGTCCACCAGCAATCCGACGGTTTGGACGGAATAGTCTGCATGAGTCAAGAGGATGCCGACCGGGTCGATGTACAGAAAGTCCACTGGTCCAGTTGGCGTGTTTCGTAGTACCGAAAACTGTTGATGTCCTGTCACCATCGGGATAACTTCACATAGGACGTTGAGGCAACAAAAGTGCATTGCTTTCACGTCTTCATCCTTGTTGCTCTTCAAGTACGTGGTTGGATTGAAGTTATCTCTGCCGATTCCCATCATGTTGGCTCCCCGTGTCAATAGCGAAAGCAGCTGGTTCGTCCGGAAGCGCTTCAAAGTGCAAGTCCCGTTGGGATCATACGACTTGAGGTTTTCAGGCTCCTTGGCGAAGCGAATGATCTCCTCGTCAGTCACGTCCCTGCTCACACCTGTTTCTTTGTCCACTCCAGCCAAACTTCCCCACTTTCCGAGCACATCATAGCGTTGGCCAAGTGCGAAATTCTCTCTCATCTGAAACAACGGCATAGTTGCCCACTTCGCGAATCCTGACCAAGCTTTGTAGATGGTTCTGCATACGACGAACGCCATGTACGAAAGAGCGGCCATGTTGGCGTCGATGCAATGGGCGTTCCGCTTGCCGTGATGGTAGGGCGGCTGCATGGCAGTGCGGGCGATTTGCAGCTCAGGGTCGATGTTCAGAGACTGACCGGCGATGAGGACGGGACGTCGTTCCTGTGCCACTGCATCTGGTACTTGGTCGTCAAAGTCCTCTCCCGGTTCCGTGTCCATTTCTTCATCAGGTTCCTGTTCTGGGTCGTCATCACCAGCAACGGACGGTTCTGGAATTGCTTCGGGTTCCGCAACCGATTCCGCTTCCATGGCTTCCTGTTCCTCGACGGTTGCTTCAGGCACTGCTGCTGCCGCAGCTTCCATCGTCTGAGCAATGAAGTCACTTGGGATCTCCGTAGGAGTATCCCGTTGTGGAGTACCTTGGTAGTATCCGCAAGAAACGAATTGTGACCAGCAGGATGTGCATCGAGAAAAGCATGCTGGAACAATGTTGTAGCACGCTGGGCATACCCTCATTCTCCTGCCATCCTCATCTCTTCGTAGATCTTCGGGTCGCCAGTTCTTGATGACAAACTTGATGCCCTTGTCCATATAGTGATGTCGAACTGTGTTCTCCCTGTGGGCCTCCAAGACGGTGATAAGGTCTCGCATGATCTGATCCTTGCTTGTGTCATGGGGTCCGGGAGGCATCTCGCAAAGCAATTCCATGATCTTGCTCGGCGTTCGATATCTCTCGAATTCAGGAAGCAATGGAGATCCATTGTAGTCCAACACCATCTCTTTCTCCAATCGTTCATCATAGATCTTTTCCACCAGAGCGAACGAATGTGAATCCTGAGGATTCGGGACGCAAAACCATACCTCCTTCACGAACTGGAACGGTATCGTTCGACCAAGGATGATGACACCGCTGTCAGTGATACGTCCACCTTCTCGGGCAAGATCTGTCGAAGCAACATGGAGGACCACAAGAGGCATGTGCTTGGCTTGCGGCCCGTGTACCCGAGTTTTGGTCGTTGCGTTCCGGTCATCGAACGGCGCCAATACCCCCCAGTAACTGTGGAGTCTGCCACCTCGGTTGTCCTGGAATCGACGCCGCTGTTCGAAGTCCCCGTCAGGATCCTCCGAACCAGGCATGACGCCCTGCAGAACGATGGAATCCAAGTTACGGCATGCCGTAGCGTGGAACGCGCCCCCGAGACGTGTCAAGAGGGTCATAGATGGAGATATTGCGAACCGGTCCTTGTCCAACTGAAGCAAATTGTTCTGGGGATCGGAGTGCGTAGAGTGACCACTTGTGGCCCTGACAGCCCATGGCTTCACCCAGCCGTTGCAAACGTTCAGGTACCTCTGATTGTGTCGGCAACGGTCGTTGTTCTGGATCTCTGTGATCTGATCTGGAACCGACACCAACATGTTCGAGTTCGCAGATCCAAGAGTCTCTGTGCCGGGGTTCTTCACTCTCACACCCAAGAATTGTAGCCGGATTTTGGCCCTGTGGCGTTTCGTGGCTGCAAGCATATTCCCCTGGAACAGTAGCTGCAGTCTCTCATTGTACACTCTCTTCCTTTGGAACTCGTCGGTCCTTGATACCGCTTCGGTAATGCGTCTACTTTCGTGGGTCCATAGTTGCTCATGCCTCACCAAGTCTTCTATCAGCACCCCCCCTCCTTCATCACATCGAATAACGCTGCTGAATGCCACTTGGCACCGGTTGTCAAGCCATTCGGAACCTGGGCGCCTGGCAATTCTGTGGCGCAAGTCAGATTGAGTGCAGGATAGCGCCCATTCAGCGTTCCGTTCCTTCTTCGATGATGGTTGATGTTGCGAAGGACAACTTCATTCACGATGTCCCATCGATTGTTGATGAAGCTTGCACCCTTGGTTGGGATCAGGTCAAGAATTCCGCATCGGATTGGCCTTCCGCCGCCGATGGATTCGTAGCCTGGGTTTGCCCATTGTTGAGTATTCTCATCATACTCGAAGCTTGGACGATCTCCTCGTTGAGGTAGCCGTCGGTCACGATGGTCCGAAAGCTGCTCAATGAGATCCACCACCCGCTGACTGTTCTCGGGTCCCATTTCCCGTAGCGGTACGCCACAAGCGTCATGTAAGCCTCGACGGTTCTCCACCTCCGTGCATAGGTTGTGCTTGTTCTCGTAACGGATCAAGACCACATCACTCCGAACGGCTTCGCCTCCGCGTCGCGGTCGGGCTTTGGCCTTGGGTCGTCGGTCCGAGGAAGCAACACTCACATGGTCTGTGGCATCAACGTCCATTGGCTCAGCTTGTTGCGAAGGTGGTCGACGTGGATAGCGAAGAAGGCTGTCCCTGATGACCTGAAGGCTTCGAAGTATCAGATCTCGGGTTGCAGCATTCTCGGTGCAATCGGACAGATGATGTGATTCACTGCCACAAGCAATACAGAACGTGAAATTATTGCTCCCGACCGACATTTCGCCCTGAGCAAGTATTCCCACATAGTCCTGCAGCTGCGTGACGAGTACCTCACGCGTCCTCTGCCTGGGATCGTGTTCTTCAGCACCTTGTTCTTCTTCAGGTTGTGCGTCCACATCAACGTCCTGTGTTGGTATTGGTGGTGCAACTGAAACCCCTGGATCGCCCGTGACGTTGTCAGCGGCCTGTGTCTCGTCGTTCCTTGCAATTTCTACGGGGTAGACATCGCCATCGACGATCACAGTGAAATCAATCACGAGGTCAGCAGACAAGTTGTTGACGATCTCAGCGACTTGTTCATTCTTCTTGGGCGGTGTCCTCTTGCGTGGGGAGTCAACCGTGATGAGCTCGATAGCCTCGGCCGACGCATAGCGGAAGAATGATCTTTCGATCCCCCTCACGCACGCATTTGCCCCTTCAAGACCACCCCAGTTTGGAAAGTGATTTGGGTATCTCATTGCTATTGTAAGAAGCCCGAGTGCCAGCTCCAGTGTGTCGCCCAAGAGTTCCTCCTTAGGCAAAGCTGATCCTCTGTAGCATTCTTGGCGCTCTTCCGGAGTCAAAAGCATTCTTGTTAAAGAACGGGCTTCACTAAGGGTTCCTACCCACAAAGACTGTCGGACACTTTTGTTCCTGGGCACGGTGTGTCCTGGGGTCTCGAGCCTGCACGTCGCGTGTTCGTGACGGCTGTTCCTGTACATTAACTGTACTGCACTAGCTGTGTTACTGTTCCTGGCAGAATGTTTAACACCCCGCCTTCGGAGTTAGCGAAAGTTCCTCGACTGAGGTGACTCCGACTTTTCCTTGACAAACAGTAAACACGCTGCAGTTACTTTTCACTTGCAAAACAAACACTGTTCCTCATCGCAAACGTATGCGCACGTTCACTCGCAATCCTCTCCAAGGTTGCTCGACTGTACAAAAGACGTTCCTGCACTTTACCTAGATCACCACAGAAACAAAAAGGGCTGTGCCACGGTTCCTGTGTCCTGCTGCTTCTTTCCTCGGCTCTCTGGCCTCAGTACTGCTCGTGGTTCCTTTGCTTCACTGGAAGGTTACTTCGCCTTCCTCTTCGCTGTCTTTAGCTTCCTTCTGGTCTTGAAGCTGTTCCTTTAGCCACTCTTCTTTCATCTTTGCTTGCGCTTTGCACTTTTCTTTTCCTTGCTTGTCCTTTGACGCTGCTTTCCAACCTGTTTCCTTTGATCCTGAATACCAGTACCACTGTGTCTTGGCTTCGTTCCACTTCCACTGGTATTTCCTGTTCTGGAAACTGTAGACTGCAAACCAGTTTCCTTCAAACTCTCCTTTTCCTTTTCCTTTCATGAACGATGCTTCGTTCACTGGTCCTTTGGCGGACAGTTCTGGGTCGTCCTTGTCTTCTTCCTTCTGCTTGTGCTGTGTGACGTTCGGTGGCTCCTTTCCTGCTGCTTTTCCTGTTCCTTTTCCTTCTGGCTTCTCCTCTTCCTTTGCTGGTGTAGTGTCTGGTTCTGTGGGTGCCTGCGACCCGGCTGCTGATCCTCTGCTCTCAAGCTCTTGTGTAAGGCTTGCAATCCTTTCTTTATCCTCTTTGCGTTCCTTCATCATCTCCTTCATCATTTCTTCAAGCTTCTGGATCCTGTCTGCTTCACCTGATCCTGTTGCTGTTGTTGCTGCTGCCTTCTTTTCTGCTTCCTTCTTGGCAATGTACGCTGACGATGCCTTTTGATCTTCCTCTCTTTTCTTCCTGGCTTCCTTCTCCTTTCTTTTCTTCTCCTGCTCCTTTCTTTCCTTCTCCTCTTTGGCTGCTGCGGCTGCTGCTTTCTCCTCTGCTTCCTTTGCTGCTGCTGCTTCGGTCTCCTCCTTTTCCTTTGCTTCTCTCTCTGCTTTTGCTTTGGCTGCTGCTTCTACCTCTCGCCTTCTCTCGGCGGCTTCTGCTGCTTCTGCTTTTGCCTTTTCTTTGTCTCGCTTTTCCTGCTCTTCTGCTGCCGCTTCCAGAATCAACCTTGCTTTGGCAATCTGCTCCTCTTTTGCCTTCTTCTCCTCTTCTGCTTTTGCTTTTGCTTCTTTCTGTTCCTTTGAGATCCTGTCCTGTTCTTCCCAATATTTGCGATCATCTTCATCTCGAGGTCGAAATCCTGTGCTTTCTGCTCTTGCCTTTGGCTTTCCTTTTCCTTTTCCTTCCTTCTTTCCTTTCGTTCCTTTCTCGTGCTTGTACGTGTAGTCCTTGTCGACCCACTGCTTTTCTCCTGTAACTCTGTGTTGCCTGTAGATCTCGCCGTTCTCGGAGTATTCCTTCCACTCGCTGGCGTAGTCGTAGGGGTACGGAAAGAGCTTCTTTTCCTCTTCCTTTTCCTTGAGCCTTTGCTTGCTTTTGGCGTTGATCTCCGCGATCTTCTTCTTTCTTCTCTCTTCCTTTGCTTCCTCACTTTCTTCTTCCTCTGCTGCTGCTGTTCCTTCTCCTTCCTCTGCTCTGCCTTCATCGGGGTACTCCCCGGGATCTTCTCCTCCAACGTAGCTGTGGACGTAGGCCTCGTTCTCGTTCTCGTTGTCCTGCTCTCGTTCCTGGATGCCCTCGAAGTAGCCTCGGTCCGAATATTCTTTCCTTTCCTGGGACGTAGGTGACGTAGCTCTCGACGGTGCTGTTCCTGGTCCGTGTCCTTCGCGACGTACTTCACTTTCTAGTTCTCGGTCCTTGGCTTCTCTTTTCCTTTGTTCCTCTTCGTCTTCTTCTTCTTCTTGTTCCTCTTGCTGCTGCTCGTAGAAGTCCTGCATCATCTGGTTCAGCTGTTCCTTTACGGCGTCACATGTACCTAGGACGAAGGCCATGCGTTCCTTGACCTGTTGCCGGTCTCTGTCGTTCTGTTCGGCCATTTCCTGAACCTGGTGCTTGACGTCGTAGATTTGTCCTGTCAAGGACTCCACACAACCAGCCACATGTTCCTGGGATCGGCGCAAACGCGCCGCTTCCTCTGTGTTCTTCCTGATCGACTCTGCGATCACGTTCCTTTCTTCACTAGCGTTCCTTAATGCTGTGGCCGCTTCCTTCAAAGTTTCCAGTTCCTTGAAAACTTCCTCTGTGTTCTTGCTCGAACTCGCGCTCGGTTCCATGGCAGCTAAGGTTCCTTGTAAGGTTCCTTGACCTTCTGCTACTGGGCGAACTAGTTCCTGGATACCTGAGCGTTCCGCGAGTGTTCCGCAGAGTTCCTTGAGCTGCGAAAGCATCTCACGACATGCTGTTCCATGCGCTGTTCCTGCAGACGTTCCTAGCCCACATGCACTCGTGTCACTGCACATGCCGTCCTGCTCACATGCACTTGCACAACAGAAAACATGTTCCTGAAACTCTGGCTGAAACTCTTCCTCCTGAACACAACTCTCAAAACACTGTTCCTTGAAACTCTGAATCTGAAGACTGTCTGAAATACCTGAAATTCCCGCAAACAACAAAGCTGCAAAAGACAAAGTTCCTGGGCTCTTGATCATTCTTACAACTGCTTTAGCTTGTGTTTGGGCCTTGTGTTCCTTGAGCTCTTCTCTACCTACTGGTTCGTTCTCGCTGGTTTGAAAACCTAGACAGTGTAACAACAGTCTGATACGCTTCGCTGAAAGGGGCTTGGTACCTATGTCGGCTGTGTTCTCCTTGGTTCCTACTGGGTGAACACTAATTGTTCCTTCTTTGTGAAGGTCTTGAAGAAAAAGGGTCCTGATCTGCAAATGCTTGACTCTTCCTACACCTTGCCTTGTAATAATTCCTCTAGCTGCAGAAGAATCCATGTACAAGTGTACCTTGCATTGTTTCCTGGTCAAGAATTCTACTGCTTCCTTCAACAATATAGAATCTGACGCTGCTGACGCTCCTGCGTAGTACTCTGCTTCACCACTGCTCAAGCTAACCGACTTCTGGTTCCTAGAAAAGGAGTAAATGCACTGACCGTCTAGGCAAACAATTCCTGAAGATGTTGAGCGCCTTGTGTCCTTCTTTCCTGCCCAATCTGAATCGCTGAAGACTTCCAAAAGGTGGTGTTCCTTGGGCCTTGTTCCTGTAAAGTCGTAGTTACCATTCCTGATGGATTCATGGAGATTACTGAGTCCTCTAGGCGTTTTCCTGTACACTAAATGGTATCCTTCAGTTCTCGACATGTATTGCACTAGGTGGACTAAGTGTTTCCAAGAACCGTGTGTTGGTTCTGACATCTTGGAGGCCAAACCTCTCACGGCAAACTGCACGTCAGGGCGGTCCTGACTGACATACAAGAGTATGCCAACGCTTTTCCTGAACGATGCTGCTTGTTCCTGGTTCAAGGTCTGAGTGTTGTCCTGTTCCTGCGACTCTTGGGTGCACGGAGTTGGCTTTGAGGCTTTGCTAGTAAGCTTCAGTTCTTCCTTAAGCTTCACAAGATACTTCGGGTCACTCGTGATGTGGAGCTCGTGATTGTGGTAGCTGAATTTCCTTTTAAGGAATCGGATTGTCTGGTGTGACTCTCCTACCTCAAGTTCCTGCTCTGTCAAGAAGGGGCCTTCAACCTTTAGCTCGTAGGTTTCTCCTAGCTTTCCTAGCTTGGGCTCTAGGTGCCTTGTTTTCCCTGCTGCCTGAATGTCATCTACATGCACAACAAGTATGCTGTTCCTGTCATGACGAAACAAAGTAGGGCAAGCTTTGCTCCTATCAAAGTTCTGCTCTTTGAGGGTTCCTGCAAAATGATCGCTCCATAGTAGTGCTGCATCTCGCTGTCCTGGAAGTACTCTCAGCAGTAACAAACCTTCGTTCCTACAACTAGGGTCCTGGTCGCCAAACAGATCCACATATTCCTTCCGGAATTGACATGCACATCGAGTCCTTTGTGGTACCTGCAAGAATGCGTCCTTGACATCAATGGAGTACAGGGCATGTTCCTGTTGTAATCCCAAGATAGGGATAAGTCTCACCAACGATGCGCTCGTAGCTGGGCTAAACGTGTCGTTCCTTACTTCTGCTCCTTTGAACTCTCTCGCTACTAACCTAGCTCTCCGCATCCATCGGCCGTTCCTGAATCGCCAATCGAAGACGAATTTCGTCGTCAACCACTTTGTTCCTTGGTTGCTCTCTTCTTCTTCTGTCTCTTTCTCCTCTTCTCTCTCGAGTTCTTGCAAGGGTTTCCTCGCCAATGCCTTCATCTCGGTGAGTCTGTTGATTTCTGTGAGCATCGCCTCACGATCCAGTTCCTGCAACTGGGCTTCTGCAACTTCTGGAGGTCCAGAATCTTCGCTCTTGAAGATGTCTTGTTCCTCATCGGAATCGCCAATGTCCGAATATGAATCTTCCCAGAAAATGTCCTCTGTACCTGGTTCTGCTTCAGGTAGTTCTTCATCATTGTGCTCAAATACTCTTCCTACGTTGAACGGAGGGTACTTCTTCTTCGGAGAATCAATCTTCGGGATCTTGGAACCTGTTCCTACATCGTCAAATTCCATTTTCCTAAGAGGTGCTGGTCCTCTAGCTGAAAGAAGCTCACTTGCCATTGCGCTGTCTGGGATGAGTTCTTCTTCTGAGGCTGCTTCCATTTCCTTGCTGCTGCTACTAGAAGACGTTGGGTCTGAAGCTGCTTCGTCGTGTTTGTTTTGGTCGTATTCCTGCTCAAGTTCTTCTTCTGCTTTTCTCTTGCTCTGTGCCTGCTTCGCTTTGCTCTCTAGGTAGGTTGTCCTAGTAGGTCCTGACTTCCCTGCAGAGTCCCCGCCTTGGATGACAATCGGTCCTGCGATCGGTCCTGAAGGTGCGGAAGGTGCCGAGTCCTCGACCGACTGTTCCTGAGTTGCTCCATCCATGACAGGTGGCGCCTCTGCAATTGGTCCTGGAATGTTCTTCCTGGGAATGTTCCTTGTTGCCAGTGTAGTGTGCTTCACTTCCCAAGTGTGAATTCCTACGCTACTTATTCCTTTCACGTCGAAGTGTTCCAAGCAACGTTTTGCGCTACGGCTTGTCTTGATGCCGTCCATGTGCCATGTAATGAAGAGGTTGTTGTCTGTTTTTCCTAAAAACACTCCTCTCAACCAAATAGGGTCACCTTTCCTATTGCCACGTGTTCCTGAACGATTGGTCAAAACCAAAAGTGATTCGCCAAATTCGGCGAGTTGGCCCTCGTAAGGCCTTCCTGCCATAAATTCATACGGAGTCATTCCTGTGGAGGAATGGCGATGGTACCTGTTCAAGGTCCATGCCGAGTGCCTGAAAGCCCAACTGAAGATTGGATGAGTATGAGCAATATATGTTCCTGTTCTGTGTTCAAGGTGCCTAATCAGGGTTGTTCCTTGTCTCCTAATGGTTTGGATTGCTCTCTCTGCCATGCCGTTGGTTTCCTTCTGGCCACTGACTGCGTCCTGCAAGACTGTTCCTAGACCTAAAGCTGCTCGCTGCTTCTGGATGACCTGCTTCAGTTTCATCATTGTTCCTTCGTTGTCTGCCTTCAAGTTGATAGTTCCATATCCAAGCTGAGTACTCAAGTAGGTCACTCCTTCGCAAAGGTGCTCTACAAGATCTTTTCCTTTAGATGCTGTCGGGATACAGACCATGTTCCTACTCCAAGAATCAACACACACAAGACTTACTGCCGCTGGTGCCTCATCATGACTTGTTCCTGTAAAACAGAAGTCCATACAGAAAGTTGGTCTTGAAGATCTTTCCTTCTCTGGGTTCTCACGAAGGTGTGGAGACTCTTTTCCTTTGCATGCTACACACGTCGGACACCAAGATGCATAAGGTAAGTGTGTGAGATTATGCACTGCAACTTCCTCCGGCTTTGGCTGTTTGGGTACCTTCAGAGGTTCAGCTTCTAGAAACTCTTTGTACTTCTTCTGGCCTGAAACAAGTTCCATGTGCCTTTCTGCTTCCATAATGGATCTACTGAGCCTTCTGAGGATCTCTTGCTTAGAGCCAGCTTTTGAGACTCCTAGTTCCTTGCACAACTCTCTCAGGGCCTTGAGGCTGTTCTGCTGGTTGTACTCATGACCGTTGAATGTAAAGACAGTTCTCCTGCAAGTTCATGCCTGTGTGCTGGTGCTTGGGCCTCTGAGGTCTCTTCCTGTTCTTCTTCCTGTTCTGGGATCGTGTCCAGTTGGTGAACCTTCTGCTTTGGTCTTCTGGCCTTGGGGTTCACTGGTTCAATGAGTTCGAATACACTCCGTCCTGTCCAGGATAAACCTCCTAGTGGTTCTGGGTCTCTGTGAGGCTCATCCAAAGTCCAGAACTTGTCATCCTCAAAGAAATCCTTATTGATCGGTTCTTCTCCATACGTGTACCTGTCTGGCTTGAGGTTTCCAATGTCTACTGGAATGTCATTGGTATCTCGAGGATTGAACAAAGTCTTCCTCAACGAGTTATGGTACCTCGTGAGTGTAGTGCCATCCATGCTGATTGACCATGCATCCTCAGTGTACTCTTCAAACATCTTTCGATCCTCATCTTCCTTGGGGGTGCCTATGAGGTTCAGCGGAAATTCCTTGAGCGATACTAGCGTAAGCGTGCGGTACTCCTTACTGCCATCGAAGATTGTTCCAAACGGTTCCTCAAGTTCCTCAAACATGATGCTGTGATGCAACAGATACCACTGATCATCATCCTCAATAAGCACTGCTCGATATGCGAACTTTCCTGGTGGAAACATCAAGTAAGTATCAACGTGTTCTGAGGTTCCTAAGCTAAAGTGGACTTGGTAAGGGTCTCGCCAGTTGGTCCAACCAACACGCTGTTCTTCAATGAGTTCCTTTAAGTTCTCGCACAAGTACATAGGGCTAGGTTTTGCTTCTGCTTCCCAGTTGACTGCTCTCACAAACGCTTTTGTTGTAAGTGAGTTGTTGTTGTAGTTCACTGCGATCTTGGTTGTTCCTTCTGTTAGGAAAGTGCCTGTTGCTGTTCCATCTCTGAACTCCCAGCCTTTCTTCAACAGTTTACCTACTGCCAAAAGAGGGTGCACAACCGATGAAATCAAGAACACTTCTTCAACCTTCACAATGTTTCCTTGAACATCCCGAAACTCAACTTCAATGATCCTTTGATCTGAAACTTTAATCCGGGATCCTTGTGCATCTCGCAAAACTACCTTGGTAGTGTTGGGTGCCTTTCTTCCATACTTCTTCATCCACATCGGTGCCAATGAAATGTCAGCTCCTGAATCCAGCACGACCTCGATCTCTCGAGTTCTCGCGTTCCTTGCTGCACGCGCAAACCTGGTGATGGTCCTTGAGGGTGCTGTTCTCTCTACTCTGTTCCTTCTAGGAGGATGGTGACATCCGTTCTCACATTCCTGCATGTTTGGGTGCCACGGTGTTTCATGACATCCATTGGGACACTCAAAGTAGTATCCACGATCCTGAGTTCCTATCGGAGTTCCTTCTAGATGCCATTGCAACCATGTATCATCACTCACCTCATCACAGTCCTGAAACTCATCATCTTCATCACCAATCCAAAACTCTTCTGTCTCACTCCTCTCTTCCTGAACTTCTTCACCAACAACCCGCAAAACTCTTCCGAAGTACTCAATCTCTATCTCTTCAGAGTTCTCACTCAGCTCGAATTCCTCCGGAAAGCTTGTGGGCTCGTCTCCCATGTGGTACATGGAGACCATCCTAATCACTGGTCTTTGGGTTCCTTGGCTTGCTTGGCTTTGGCTTGTTGAGGTCTTGTTGGCTGACGAAGGGGCCTGAGTTGAAGTACCTGTAGTGCTTGCTTGCTCGCTCTGGTTTTCAAGGTCAACGTTCCTGGCCTGATAACCCATGTCACGCATCTTCTGTCTGCACTGTGCTTCGAAATGTCCATACTTATGACAGTAGTGACACACTCCTGTAGCTGCTTGGGCTTTGCCTTTACCTTTTCCTTTGTGTCTGAAGAAACCTCTTCCTCGACCTTTGCCTTTTCCTTTGTAACCTCTGAAACCTCTACCTCGGCCTTTCCAGTTGCCTCGACCTCTGCCTTTGCCAAAACCTCCGAAACCTTTACCTTTACCTTTGCCTTTGCTGTCAAAGCCGAAACCTTTTCCGAAGTCCTTTCCACCTTTCTTGCCTTTTCCTTTACCTTTGCCTTTATGGTGAACATAACCTTTGCCATAGCCTTTCTTTCCTTTGTACCATGCTTGGTTGATATCCATTGCTGCAAGACCACCATGGTCATCACCTTTGTCAATCAAGTCTGTTGTGGTTCGGTGAGGTGTTCCTTGCTGGGCTGCCAAAGAGTTAGTCCAACGCTCAGTTGACTCATAGTTCACAAGGTACTGACGAAGAGTATTGTACTGTGTCTTCTCATCCATGTTGAGCAACAAGTGCCTTTTCACGTCAGGTTTCATACCTTGAATAAGAGTAGATACTTTCAAATTCTCCTGTACCTTTTCTCCAGTAGCCTTCTCGTACTTCTCGATGTGTTCCTCATATTCGAGGATATTCTCAGCAATTCCTTTGTTGTGAGCGAATTTGTAGTTGAGAATGTTGTGAAACAACTCCAACGATCTTGCACGATTCGTTGGTTGATATTCCTTGAGTAGCATACGGTAAGCTTCCATACCGTTCTCCTCAGCTACATGCTTTACAACTCGGTACGGCCTTCCTTTAGTGTATGAACAAAGAACACTGTACAGGCGTCTGCTTGTTTCCTTTGCTTCTGCAGACATCTCAGCCATCTTCACTTGCTTATCATCTTTTAAGTTCCTTTCGGCGATGTCCATGATCTTTACCATATTGGAATCCACTGCTCCAAGCCAGATCCGCATCCTGTTCCTGAACTCTGTCCATCCACTCTTCTCTTCTTGCCATGTTCCTGGGGAAAATGCTTCGGGGCTTTTAATCAGCTTGTGCAACTCCACTTCTCCAGGCTTTCTTTGTTCCTTTACTGCTTTCTCCAGAGATGCTCCTATCTCCTCAAGTGTCGTTGCTGCGTTCGTGTGGGCGTCTGCCAACGCTGTTTGCGCTGTCTTCTGCTGTTCCTGAACTGCTGTCAGGGTTTCCTGGAATGCTTGTGTAAGTCCTGCTTCTCTTTGACTTCCTGAAGCTGCTGAGTTCCTGATCTCCTCTGCTAGTGTTTGTATTCCTTGTAAGGTCTGTGCATTGATCTCGGCAAGTGCCTTCAATGCATCCTCCATTCCTTTTGCTGTTTCAAGGTTGCTGTACACTAGTGCTGCTAAAAGTAGCGACTTGCACTGCTTCCTGCTCACTGCTTGTGCTCTCCTTTCTCCTCTTGTCTTCCTTTGGTGCTTTGAGCGGTTGCTTGCTCTTGCGAAAAACACACTAGAATAGTACGACAGGGTGATCCAAGTAATCAGTCCCATTGGGGTTCCTAAGAACACTGCTATGCGAATTCCTTGAAATACAACTCTGTTGGAAATGACTTCCTGAACTATCACATGCACGACGTCGTGAAACTTCTTTCCTACAGTTGCTAGCTTTTCTACGAAACTATGAACATGTTCCTGTACAAATTTCCTCAGTACTTCTCGCTGTTGTTTTACTAGGTACCTAGGGGCGTAGCCTGACTCAAGGCTCTCACTCTCCTGGTTCTCGGTGTTCTGGTCGCCGTTCCTGTTCTCTTCCGTGTAGTACTCGCCGGTCACGCTAACGACGCTGTAGAGCTCGTTCATCACTTGGTTCACGCACAACAAAGCGTACGGTACCATGACTTTTCCTATCTCCACATAGTCCTTAATCGTGTACGCGTTTGTGTTCCTGATCGTGTTCACGTTGGTGCCGTCGGGGTTCACGCTGCACTCGTTGTAGCCTTGCTGGTAGTACTCGCCGTACACGTCATAGTTCCTGTAGCGGTTCCGGTGCGTATTGGGCTTCCTTCTGCTCGACCACACTGCCATGAGCTCGCTCTCGTCGCTCTCCACGTAAGTGAGTTCCTTTCTCCCACGGCTCGCATCCTTGGAGGATAAGACGTCTCCAAGGGCAAGTTCTTCCTTGGTCTCCACATTGTTGCCAAGGGCCTGCCACGGTCTCACCGCCATACTTCTTGCTCCTGGGACCAAGATCATCCCGCACAAAGTTGCGAGGCTTCCCAGTGCGAAACCAACCAGCAGCACCATACATGCTGCCAAACCGTAGCACTTCATGTTCCTTTTCTCTCTCTCTTCCACCAACACTCGGTCGGGGTAGCAATCGGCGCAAGCGTCAAAGTCTCGCGCGTTTCCTGCTGTCACGTTGTGGTTGCGAAGGTGTCCACAACCTCTGCGGTGGTACTTTGTTCCTGAACGGACTGCGATCCTGAGCGTGGGCATGTTGAGCACTGTCTCCGTCTTCTTGGTGATCTGCTCATTTGCGCGCATCTGCTTCCATCCGGCAACGAGGCAAACTGCCATGGCGCCGAGCATCATGGTTCCTATGGCTACGAGTAGCATCATCGCTGCCAAGGAGGTTCCTGGAGGCAGCTCCGCTACCATGTTAAAGAACGGGCTTCACTAAGGGTTCCTACCCACAAAGACTGTCGGACACTTTTGTTCCTGGGCACGGTGTGTCCTGGGGTCTCGAGCCTGCACGTCGCGTGTGCGTGACGGCTGTTCCTGTACATTAACTGTACTGCACTAGCTGTGTTACTGTTCCTGGCAGAATGTTTAACAATTCTCATGAAACCAGCATAAGCGCAGTTCCCGGCATCGTAGTAGCAGATGTAGCAGGTCTTCCCTTCGGAATCGCATCCTCTGTCCCATGCCAACTGTTTGGCCTTTCCCCATGCCGCGTACTCGATGGCCTGACTGGCTGTAATCCGGAGACCACCGTAGTGAGAAACCGTTTTGCCAATGTCTTCGTAGGTCACTTCCGCACATGCTTTGAGGAACTCCTTGATGTCCTGACGAGGGTCCACAAATTGAAGCCTCAGGTCATAGAGGTGCTTTGCGCACGCCAAGGTGTATTTCTGGGACGCGACTAGGTCGTTGAAGGAGTTGATGAGATGCTGCACCTTCAAAGCTGAAGTGTGTGCGCATCCAATGCAGTGTCCTGGGTACCCGTTTCCTGCTGGCTTGAACAAGGCTTGTGCGTAGCACTCAGCCAATTTCATAGCTTCACAGCCTGGGCAATAGAACGCTCTCCCTTTGACGTAGCCAGTGTTTGCGGTCGCGTAGGTGTCGATCCTGAACCAATAGTGCCGGTTGTCATAGTAGGCTTCGGGAACAGTCATGGCGATGTCAAAGTCCTGCCAAGTGACCGTGGACGACTCAGCAACTGTATCGCCCTGGGCACCGGACCTGATTTGTTGTTGCTGTTCTCCCGTGAACCATGTCTGCGAAATCTTTGTGGACGTGGTGACTTCACTCTTGTCCTCCCAGATCTCGACGAGCGACGGGTGTGCAACTGTATCGACGCGGACACTTTCATCCCATGAGCGGATTCTCGATGCCTCGACAAAACATGCAGATACCATCTTCTCGCTGAACAGCTGCTTCTCATAGATAGCGTAGCCCAATTTGAACCTGACCCGAGAGTCGGGTGCCGGCAGCTTTTCGGCTGACAGCGAATGTACGCTCGACGACGAATGTTTCATCATGCTGTACATTCTCGACCAAAACGAAGATCCATGAATCACCACGCATGCTCGGGCCCGCAACTCCAGTTCAATGTACATTCCCAGCGCATGGAAACCGTTGAACATAGAAGACTTCTTGAGAAGGTAGTTGCTAGCTGCTCCAACGAACCGTAGGTCGTGGTTGATGTTGACAATTGGAGGGCGCGTGGTACGCTTCCCTGCTGCAATGATGGGGTCAACGTACGTTTCCTTGAGCTGTTGCTGCAACCTGGCACGAATTTCCGCTCCATCACCAACGTCACTCATCGGAAAGGACATGTTCTCGATGAGGATTGCTTGGAGAGACAGATGGTAGTGCAACGTGACGGTTGCGATTTGCTCTTCAGACAAGCCGTCCAATGTGGTATTCACCGATTCCAATGACCTTTTCGTAACTTGGAAGTTGTAATTTGCTCCTGTAGAGATCGACGGGCTCACAATGTGAGTCTCGCTCCACCCATGCATGCTGAGGTTCTCTCTCAGTGTGTGCGTTGATCCTCTTGTTCTTGCGATGATGTCAAAGTCCTGGATGAGGATCGTGCACTGAGAGCGCATAGTCGTGGCGTCGGGTTTGCCACCCATACCCAAACTGTTGCGAAATCCATTCAGCGTGTTCATGGTGTTGATTTTCGCCTCTTCCGGAACAGTATCGCTCTCGACAAGGTCGCGATCTGCCTCGATCATCACTGCCGAGGTAAGCAATGGAGGAGAAGGAAGATGCACGCATGATACCAACGACAATGCGTGGTATAGTCGTGAGTACATCCGAAGCCACGCCTTTGTGTTCAGCTTCACGTAGACCTTCAGGTTGAGACCTTTGTCATCACTTTGGGAAACTGAACGAACCCTTGCCAAATAGGTCACCAGTCTTCTGACGTAATGCTGAACAGGCGTGGTCCCCACGTCGTGGTTGGCCACAAACTTTGGCGTCTCGTCAATGGTAGCCGGGTACTCGTCGCGATCACGGATCGTCGTCAGCAAAGCAGAACGACAGCCCTTCTCAACGATGTTGATATAATGATACCAGCTTTCCTGAGCGCCAGCGGGGATTGGAGCTTCCTCCCATGCCGGTTGCGTTGGTTCCTCTTCCGGCTGTTGAGGCTGTTGTTGTGGAGGAGGTGCTGCAGAAGATGACGATGCCGTTGCCTCGTCCGTCCTTGCCCTCTTTGGTCCGTGGCTTGGAGTGGCACGAGGTTCTGTGGCGGAGTCCCGCGCTCGTCCCGGCGTCCTTCCATGTTCAGGGTGCACGATTCCTTCCGGTTCGAGATTGCTTGCCGTAGGCATCGCAACTCTCCCCGACTCGTATACCCAGTTAGGATGCCGTTGAAGGTTGGGCGGAAATAGGCCATCATCTTGCATCAGCGGACTCGGTGCTCTCATCTGTTGGAACTCAGCTTCCCATATGCCCAAGGTTTCACGTTTGGTAGCGCAGTCAGCCACGTAACCAGATTCAACTCCGCATTGGTTCCAGGCGTAGCCACGGAACGACTCCGGCAATTGGAATCCATTCTTGTCTTGGGCTGCACATACTGCCTCCACATGGTGCTTGAGAAAGGCATACGTGGTATAGTCGGAATCGGGGAGCACGTCAGTAGTCCAACGGTAATGCGGGAGCCCACTGTGTGGATCTACCCACGACACAGAGGAATGAAGCACGTAGAGACATATGCTGAAAGCCTGGAACGAGTTCATCGCAAAGGCGAGCGGATGTCCCATGCCCTGGGGCATTGTGCGCATCATCAAAGCCAGCTGGTGGACATTGATCGGCGAAGCGCCGTCGCTGCTCGCGGCACATTCTTGGTTGTAGGTTCGAAGCCCATACCCAGTATGCTTTGCGAACATGTACATCAGCTTGCACACCCTACATAACGTAGGCTCTCCCAACAAGTCGGATTGGTCGGGTGCCCTGCCTGACACTGGCAACTTGTGGTAGTAGTCCTGGTTCACCGTATACCACTGCTGAATTCTTGTATCTGTCACGGCCTGGTAAGGAGTCTCCACGGAGTTGATGAGGACGGCGAGGTTGTAGTAAACATCCGCGTTGACAATGTTCCTGGTCGCGGTGTTCAAGTCGAACCGAACTTGTCCCCTTTCTTGCTCCAGTTCAACCACAGCCAGCTTTGCATCATCACGGATCACTTCCTCATCCACCATAAACCTTGTGATGGCATGGAACTTCCCTCCGTAATCAGCAACGATGTGCTTGAGGCCTCCACCAAATTTGATGACCATGGCGAGGATCTCCCCATAGGGTTTGTCCATGTACTCCTCCGGGGCGGCAAATAAGCAAGCCTTGAGGATTTCTCGAACTCGAATGGACAGGTCCCCTCCTGACGACAGATTTGCGCAAGTGAATAGCAAGACCAGCGGTGGTGCTTTGAATGCTGCCCACGTGCGGATGAGATCATTGTCGACCACTTTGTCTTTCGTAATCTTTGGCGGGAGCGGTACGCTCTGCGACGAATCCTCAGAGTACATCTGCAGAAACGTGTGGAACTTCATGAACGTCCGCATCATTCCACCAGGTGGGAAAACTTCTTCATGGGCCACTCCTTCGAAGGACAGTTCATAGCCATTGTAGCTTTCTTCCATGGCTCGGGACCCGGTCCTTCCTCCGTAGGAGAGAAGTACCTACCCCTATATGACTTCACGGTTCCAGGTACTCTGTAAGAGACACCCTTCCCCGATCAGTCAGGTCAGACCTTAGTTGTTCCTTAGTCGGGGCTGTCTAGTAGCCCCTCCATCAGCGTTTACACACTGACGTTGTTGCCATGCGGTGTCCTCAGATTCATGTGCATCACGACTGAGACTAGCATGAGCTCGAACAAGGCTGCGAACATTCTTCGCGATTGACCGCCATGACGCCTCAATGCACTGTGACAAACTGTTCCCTGTTTCATGGTCCAAGCAACCAGACGATTTCATCAGCAAACGTTCCGCCTCGGGCATGTTAGAGAACATGATCCTGCGTCTACCACCATCGCCATCAGCACCAACATGATCATCAACCTTAACCTTTGTCACCTTGCCACTTGAAACAAGAGCATGCAACTCTGGCCAAGACCAACATGAACATGAAGAAGGCATGTCAAGCGAAAAATAGACGTCGGACAATTCCGCACACTTCTTCAGCGGGCGTTTGAGAGATTTCAAGACACTTCTGAAAACTTTGTACTTCCCACCGGAACGTTTCTCACCCCCCACGCAAGCCCCTTCGCTACCTCCGGGACTGGCACCTGATCGCAAAAGCGATGCCACGAACAGCACAGGTGTGCGCAGGTCATTCCGGCACGACTTCTTCATTGCACCGACAAGGCTATCCTCGTCGGCACTGGAGCCAATCAGCTCTTTACACGTAATGCGAGCGCATCCCTTAGTGGACTTGGACACGGCGTAGCCATTGCCCATGCCACAAAGGTCAACAATTATGCGGTCTGGCTTTCGTCCTTCAGCCTTTGACGGCATTGCAACCAATTTCCCGTCGCCCGTTGCCTGAAATTTCAGGGTCTTAAGCAATCTCCTGGAAATTTGACTGGTTAACTCGCAATTATCAGATCGATCCTTGGCGTCCGCATCAGTCATGTGCACATGTTTGGCTGAGCACATGTCAGACGACTTAGGATGCAACGCGACGTTTGCGGCAAAGTACTCCCATTCATCCTTGCAGTAGCCGAGCTCAACGGCGGTTCCGGGAGATACAGGATCTCGGAAGATATAACGTTGCCCGTGAGTACATCCTTGGATCTTGATGCTCTTCCACACGGCGTCTTCCTGAAGTCCCTTGTACTGCTTGGTTTCTTGAACTTGTACGCGAGGAGGCACCTCAATGATGACTTGGTTTCCCCACGATGCCGCTCTGCGCGCAATTCTTTGGACGACCTCCCCCCAAGGGTAGTCCGTCCGCAATCTGGCCCTTTCAGGGTTGTTGGCGATTTTCCGACTCAGCCACGAATTCTTGCCTAACACCCCCGCACCGACGAAGACCACGGAGTTAGGGTTGCTTTTCCTTGCTTCCACCACATCGAAGAGGTAGGCGCACATGGCGTCGTCAACTTCTCGCCCCATACTCCCCATATGCTCCAATATTGGTTGGAATCAATCGCGATTGATTTTTTCAAGCGCCGATTGAAACGAGGCCAAAATCAATCGCAGAGAGGCTTTTTTCAATAGCGACAAAATCAATCGCAGAGTGTCGTTAAAATCAATAGAAAAATCAAGCGTGGAATCAATAGAAAAATCAATCGCGGAAGTGTGTTTTAGGCACTCCCATGTGTGCAAAAACACCATATATCTATTATCTCTTCTGCCATTTACAGGATGTACTTTTCAGCATTTTCGTGAGGTCATAAATATACATAAATATACATATATATATATATGTATATACGTATGTATGTATGTGTATATATATATATATATATATATATATATATATATAATACATATATATATATATATACATATATATATACACACATATATATATACATATACATATATACATATATACATACAGCTACATATGTCGTGTCTATCCAGACACTGTGAAGAATCGGCAAAGTCCTATCATCAAACACGGACACTCAAAGCTATATAGTACGTACATGAATTTAGGGTTTGGGCTTAGGGTTCAGGGTTTAGGTTGTCTATCCAGACACTAGGACCAAGCGACATGTCTATCCAGACACTGCCCTGCCCCCTGCCCCCTGCCCCCTGCCCCCTGCCCCCTGCCCCCTGCCCCCCTGCCCCCCTGCCCCCCTGACCCCTAGTGCAGACAAGTTGCGGTGGCTGCGGCGGTACCTGCATTGTCTATCCAGACACTGAAATAAAAAGTTTAAGACTATATATGTCTATCCAGACACTGGGTTTGCAGAACCCTTCTTTTTTAGTCCTCCGGCTTCTCAGTGTCGAAGTCCAACAAGCCCTTTAAGAGCAAGTGAAAAGCCAGGCTAAACTTTTGAAGCACCTTTCCCACAACCTGGTAGCTGGCAGTTCCACGAGAGCAGCTTGCAGTCACAGCTTTCACAATCGCCAGGTACGACTCAGGGCCATAGCACCAAACACATCTCGGCGTCAGATATTTTGACTGCTGCCCGAAGTGGTAAAAGAGGTGGAACTTCTGGGTGATGCTGTATTTCAGAAGCTTCCTCTTCAATGCATCTTTCGCCAGGAAATGATAGTGGGACAATGTTCCTTGCACTGCATCTTCGAAAACTGTGAAATCCTTTGAAGAAAAAACCCATTTCTTCTCATCTGCCATGCTGTACACTTTGTCCAAACACTCCACACAAGCTTTTCTGTGCATAGATCTCGTAGACGAGTCATCACTATATTCCGTGGCCAACCGTACAGCTACTGGCGAAAACTTCCGAACAGTCCTGCCTTTGATGTGCTTCAAAGTCGGGTATCCAGTGTCTGCCATCAAATTGCTTCGCAGCAATTTCGGAAACCGTTCAGCCGTCGGTATCTCCAGGTCTTCATATATCTGCGAAATTTTCGGGTTCAAGACTTTCAACCTGGCCTCCAAGCTGCTCCCTGGCAGTGTATCCAAAATGTCGCACAGCAGGTTTGCAAAGATGTGGCAAGAAATGCCAAGATCCATCAAATGCAACAGATCCAGTTTGACCGTCCAGAAGCCGACCCCCGGAACACTCCAGAGGTGGTGCTGCCTCAGGTCCTCAGCTCGAGGGTTCAATAGTGTGGATCTCCAAGCAGCCTGTGGTCGCAGATCGTTGAATGGATGCGTGTTCTTGCTCTCGTCGAAAAAATTGGTGCATTCGCAATAAGGACATGGGTCATTCCGAGCACTAGTGGGCCAGCCAAACTGAGAACAGAAAAATTCGAGGTCGCCGCTGACGGACATAATAATACATCGTCTTCTCGCTTTGCCTTGAATGCAGTGACAGGGAGTATGGTTGATATATAGTATCTCCATAATGACCTACTAGATACAGTCACCAAATGTCAAAAGCAAGCCTATAACTATACACTCACCAAAACGAAAATCCTAATTCATACATGGGTTTGGGTGGGATCGTGGTGTTCGGTGCGGTCTGTCGTGTCTTTCCAGACATGGAAAACGATCCCAGTCAGGCCAACTATTGTTTAAAACAAGATGATATCTTCGAATATATAATAACAGCTCCTGGTTTCTGCAAGATGCTCTTTCCAGCGGCTAGCTTCTTGAAGGACTCCGACAGTTCCTTCCAGATTGGGTCCCAAGTTCTGTCCCAGTCCTCAGTGGCGTTCTTCGGCATGTTCACCAGCATAAGCTGCGAAAACTGCACACTCACATTGCTCACCATGCATCGCATCGATATTGCCATCGTGGGGTCAGTCTCCGAATATGGAGCTGCGTCTCCGTGAAGCACGA